>JBBPBX010025534.1:0-38805 GCA_038048925.1 Garcialebias charrua
TATGTGTGTGTATGTGTGTGTGTGTGTGTGTGTGTGTGTGTGTGTGTGTGTGTGTGTGTGTGTGTGTGTGTGTGTGTAAGCATATATACACACACACTTTTGTTTAATCAATCAACATTTTCAATAGAAGTTATAGATAAGCAAACTGAAATTAGCATTTTGAAGTACTTTGAATTGCTGTTTACCCCAAAATCTAAATTAAAACTATGACATATTTATTCTGGATGTATTATAGGTACGTGAAGGTAATAGGTACGAGATAAATGTACATTGTTAATAATTATGCCTGTCACTTTCTCATTATTTTATTTTAGCCTGCAAGAGGACCCCTGCTGGTCCATTACTGTAACGCACCATGTTTACACAATGCCTAGAGAAAGCTAACGTCAGCTAGCTTGTGTTTACAAGTTTCGCTCATTTTATCGCAGTATATTGTCCATAAACTTTGATACATACTTGGTAAACTGAAGAAAGTACAGCACGTTCCAAATCGGCATCCGACACGTTGTTGTGTCTTCGCAAGTTGTGCTCCATACAAAACCTTCTGACACTCATTACCGAGTAATGTGGAGCGCCATGGCGACGCAAAACATTACTGATTTCAGAGTGTGGTTTTCCTCTCTCAAAAAGTTTGATAATCAATGCAGAAAACGGTTCAAGTGCAGCCATTGCCTATTATTTAGGAATGTTTTGTTTTTATTCCGTCTTCATCTGCTGTAAAAAAAAAAACAATTGGCAACTTCCGGTACGTCATTTCCGGTATTGCTACAAATTAAAACAACAACCGTATTTACGCAAAAACCAAATCGCACCCTTTTTTTATTTTTAGCAATTCTGTTTTTCTAATTTCGTTTTAAAAACGAAATAACGAAAAAAACGTTTAAAAAACGTTTTTGTAATTTCGTTTTAAAACGAAAAAACCAAATAACCAAAGCTTGTTTGGTTATTTGGTTTTTATTTTGAAACGGAATAACGAAAGAACGAACCATACACGGATTGGTTTGTAATCCATTTTTTAGTTTTGGTTCAATAAACGAAAAACGAAAAAACAAGTGGTTTTTTTGTTATTTCATTTTTTGTTTCAAATGAAAAAACGAACTGCCTGAATGTACACGGACCTAAGGCACATTGGGCATCCTTAAGGTACATAAGGCACATTGGGCATCCTTAAATAAGGCTAGTCAGAGAATACTATATATGTATCAGCAGTAGTGTAGATATAAAAGTAGTGTAAATGTAAGCAGTAGTAATAAATGTAAACATTAGTAATAAATGTAAACAGTATTAATAAATGTAAACAGTGAATGTAAACAGTAGTATGACTATAGGCAGTAATGTAATACAAACATTAGTGCAAATATGAGAAGTAGTGCAAACTGAATGAGCACATGACCGAGAGTTTAGTGAATAACCCGTTTGATGACACAGAGTCCAGTCCAGTGTAATGTGTCCAGAGTCCAATATGTGGCTTTGGCCTATAAGTCGCAGGACATGTAATTATGCCAAAAAAAACTTTGACATATAGGGAGGAAAAAACGGTATTGCATTATTGATCAAACAGCTTGCCAAATCTCAGGAAAAAAACATGTAATATTAGATATTTTTCCTCAATAAATAAATGACCAAGTATAAAAAAAACATGCATGTTAGGCTGATTGGTGACTCTAAATTGACCCTAGGTGTGAGTGAGAGAGTGGATGGTTGTTTGGTGTGAGTGAGACAGGTTCCTCTTGTAAATGAGTCCCCGTGACTCAACGAGGCTAGCCTGTATAAATAAAGGTTGAATGAATGAATGAAAAAATAAAAAATGTTTCTCATTTGTTTAACTTGGTTCTGTTTATCTACTTTTAGGTCTTGTGTGAAAATCTCATGATGTTTAGGTCATTTTTATGCAGAAATTTAGAACGTTTTAAAGGCTTCGCAAACTTTCAAGCACCACTGTATGTGTGAATATTAAGTTATAATTGTACCTGATGTTCATGTTTTCAGTGGTCCCTGCAGATGTTCAGCAGAAGGTGCTGATTAAAGAAGAAGCTCCTGAAGTACAGATGCTTGGTGTGGACCAACAGGATCCAGTGACCCTCAACATAAAGGAGGAAGAGGAGGAACTGTGGACCAGTCAAGAGGGGGAGCAGTTTTGTGTGAAAAAGGAGACTGATGACACCGGGTTTGCATTCACTGCTGTTCCTTGGAAGAATGAGGAAGATGAAGAGAAGCCTCTGTTTTTACAGCTTCATCAGCACCAAGTAAAAGAGGAAGATCTTCCAACCAGCAGCTCAGCTGACCAGATGAAAGCAGCAACTGGTGGAGAGGACTGTGGAGAAGGAGAAACTACCAGGAACCCAGATCTAAATACTTATGGAGATGATTGCAGCTCTTCAGAGACTGAAGTCAGTGAGGATGATGAAGGTGATGAGGTGAAGGACTCTGACTCTCAGCTAAAAGACTTATCAGACTCTGGGTCAGAACCTGAAGACGGTGACAAAGACTGGAAGGAGAGCAGAGCTCCTGAGTCAGATGTAAACACTGTCAACAAATCTTGCAGCTTCACTGAGCATGGGAAACAATTTCACAAGACGAGTCAGTCAGTGACGTCTTCAAGTTGTTTGGTTATCAAGGAACGTTTAAAAGTGAAGAAAACTGGAGGCTCGATCAAGAAAAAACAGTCAAGACAGAACTCATTTAGTTGTGAAGACTGTGGAAAAATATTTAACCAAAATGGTACTCTAAAGAAACACATGATAGTCCACACTGGACAGAAAGCATTTGCTTGTGATCTTTGTGGACGCAGGTTTGGACATAAGTCAAGTTTAAACAACCACATAATAGTCCACACAGGACAGAAAACATTTGCTTGTGATCTTTGTGGACAAAGGTTTGGATGGAAGTCAAGTTTAAACTCACACTTGATAGTCCACACAGGACAGAAAGCATTTGCTTGTGATCTTTGTGGACAAAGGTTTGGACAGAAGTCAAGTTTAAACTCACACTTGATAGTCCACACAGGACAGAAAGCATTTGTTTGTGATCTTTGTGGACAAAGGTTTGGACATAAGTCAAATTTAAACTCACACATGATAGTCCACACAGGACAGAAAGCATTTGCTTGTGATCTTTGTGGACAAAGGTTTGGACACAAGTCAAGTTTAAACTCACACATGATAGTCCACACAGGACAGAAAGCATTTGTTTGTGATCTTTGTGGACAAAGGTTTGGACATAAGTCAAATTTAAACTCACACATGATAGTCCACACAGGACAGAAAGCATTTGCTTGTGATCTTTGTGGACAAAGGTTTGGACACAAGTCAAGTTTAAACTCACACATGATAGTCCACACAGGACAGAAAGCATTTGCTTGTGATCTTTGTGGACAAAGGTTTGGACACAAGTCAAGTTTAAACTCACACATGATAGTCCACACAGGACAGAAAGCATTTGCTTGTGATCTTTGTGGACAAAGGTTTGGACATAAGTCACATTTAAACAGACACATGAAAATCCACACCAGATGAAAACATTTTAGCTGTAAATAATATCTGTTGCTTTGTCTTTTTTAATCTCATCTCATATAAAATAACACATTCCTTTCTGCAATATTTTTTCTTCGTACCTTTGTTACCAAACTTTTCGTTTTTATATTCGACCACTAGATGATGGTTCACTTTTTTATTGGAGCTTCTATTAAAGTCTAGTTCAATTTGCCTCAGAAGAGGTACGTCTTTCACAACTGGTCGCTGAGGAGTCCTGCCTCCACAGTCGGTGACAGGTGCAAACAAGCTGCAAAGAGTGAATGTGCACAGCAAACACAAGTGATGCAAACTCCAAAATAAACAACCATTTAAAAAAAGCAGAAGAAATCTGAAATCACAGAAAATAGATAAAGAAACACAGAACCCAAAAATAAAAACAAAGAAAAAGTGCAGCAAATACTAAAAACACCTAAACAACTGTGAATAAGATGCTCCAAACTAAAATAATAAAATAAAAAGTTCAGCAGACCACTAGGGGGGGCTTGTCCACCAAGTCACATGGGACAAGACCCTATGTAAATACATTTTAGCTGAGCAGCCACTTTCTAAAGTCATAATACGGTATTTTCATGCAAGGATACATAAAATGTATCAAGTAAAGAGGTTAATGTAAGGAAACAAAATGTAGTCTCACGTTGTTAATCTGGCTCGTTCAGGCTGTCACTCCTTTGCTTAATGCAGCTTAAAACATTCAATGGATTGGGGAAAAGAAATGAGAATTATAAATATATAATTCACCCAACATGACATTTCTCTTTTCGACGTCCTCCTAAAGCACTTGGGCCAGGCCTCGTTCAGAACTGGTCCGCCTGGTGGAAGGATAGCTTCTCGAAAAAATTTGGAACAATCTGCCCCCAAAGTTCGACAGGCCTCTTCCTTTCCTGTTTTTAATTCACTTTTAAAATCATCTGTTTTCACTGACTTTTAACCCAGTATGATTTGATTTGTTGTTTTGTGTTTTCCTTGGATGCTTTAAATTAAAAAAATAATAATTTAAATTACTGCCAAATGTTGTTTTTTATATTGTTAATCACTTTGGTAACATCTGCTGTTTTTAAATGTGCTTTATAAATAAATTTGACTTGACTTTTCCTCCCCTGCAGGTTTACTCACCTGAATGAGGGCGAACAATGGAGCTCAAGATTACCAACTCTTAATCGTCCCTCTGCTCCATTTTTTTCAGTTGATGAAGAGACAGAATAAAACAAGAGCCAGTTTCATGGCTGCTAAATCACGTTAGCACCAGCACAAAGCAAGAACAGAGCAAACCCTTCACTGCAGATTTTTCCAATTCCCTTTGTAGCTCCACACGCTCAGGAAAGAATCTGCATGACTGTACCACTTTCTGTGGCATTTCAACAGCCCAGTTTCATGAAACGATAACTATGGTATATAGAGTGACCAAAAAACAAGCATGGCCGCCATGATTAATTGAACAATTTGCTTCTTTTCAGTCTTTAAAATCCTTCAAAAGACTTAACATTTATAATATATTGATTAATCTACAAATACAACACAGTACAAGCAAACGAACTGTTCCAGCCTCGTGAAAGTGATAGCACACATCTCTGAGTCGGGCCGGTCGTTTTGATATTGTAAGAGGGGGTGAAGAGACGACACAGGAGACAGGCTGTAGAACTTCACCTTTTAATCCACTCTTACTAAACTGGCGGGAACCCGCCCAACACTGCTTTATATACCCACATACATCCGGTCCTCTGGACCTTTCACAATAAAAGCATCCTGTAATACATTCGGTCCACTGGGTGTGAGTAGAGCCCCCTAGTGGTCCACCACACACGCCCCCCCAGAACACCCAGTAAGGTCCATCACTAGTCCCGCATTTTAGGTTTGATCAAACGACCAGAACGGCTGAACCTGGGCCCTGCAGAACCAGTCTGATGAAGTGGAGGGCTACGAGGAGGGTCTGCAGAAGATTCGGGCTCCAATGGACGTTGAGAGTTTCCGGAAGAAGGACCGCCGTCCGTTAATAATGTGGATGGAGGTCTGCCTCTGCGAGGAGCTTGGGCCGTAACAACCTGATCATCTGACATAACATGAGCTGGTTTAAGCCTATCAATACAGACAGTCTCAGTACGACCCCCTAAATCCAAAATGAAATGTTTCGGACCTGGTTGAAGAACTCGAAACGGTCCATCATACAAAGGCTGTAGTGGTGTCCTGTGTGCATTGTGTTTGACAAAAACAAATTTAGAGGACTCCAGACTCTTAGGGACAAATGACTGCGGTAAACAATGGTGTACCGGACCGGGGACACGAAAAGGGGCCTCCTGAGGTGAAAGATGGAGCAACGGTGGAGCGAACTGTGGTGAGGGTACCTCAGGTAAAAACTCACCGGGGACGCGCACAGGCTGACCGTAAACCATTTCAGCCGGGGAAGAGCTCAGGTCTTCTTTGGTTGCGGTACGCAACCCCAACAAAACCCAGGGAAGGCGGTCAATCCAGTTGTCACCGGTCAATGCAGCACGAAGTGCAGCTTTCAATGACCTGTGAAACCGTTCACACAAACCATTAGCTTGGGGGTTGTAAGCGGTGGTCCTGTGAACGTTAGTCCCCAGACCCTTGGCCATGGTAGACCAAAGCTCCGAAACAAACTGCGGGCCCCTGTCCGATGTAATGTCTGAAGGGGGGCCGAAACGTGCAACCCAGGTAGACAAAAAGGCCCGGGCCACCACTGCAGATGTTGTGGACGTCAGAGGAACCACCTCTGGCCACCTGGTGGTCCGGTCTATCATAGTCAGCAGATGAGTAAAACCCTGTGATGGAGGCAGAGGGCCTACTAGGTCTACGTGCACATGATCAAACCGCCGACTTGGAATGGGGAAAGGTTCCAACGGTGCTTTGGTGTGCCTGTTAACCTTAGCACGCTGGCATGGAACGCACGCTGCTGCCCACTCCTTAACTGCTTTACGCAGACCGGGCCAAACAAACTTTGAGCTGACCAGTTTCACAGAGCTCAGGTCTTCTTTGGTTGTGGTACGCAACCCCAACAAAACCCAGGGAAGGCGGTCAATCCAGTTGTCACCGGTCAATGCAGCACGAAGTGCAGCTTTCAATGACCTGTGAAACCGTTCACACAAACCATTAGCTTGGGGGTTGTAAGCGGTGGTCCTGTGAACGTTAGTCCCCAGACCCTTGGCCATGGTAGACCAAAGCTCCGAAACAAACTGCGGGCCCCTGTCCGATGTAATGTCTGAAGGGGGGCCGAAACGTGCAACCCAGGTAGACAAAAAGGCCCGGGCCACCACTGCAGATGTTGTGGACGTCAGAGGAACAACCTCTGGCCACCTGGTGGTCCGGTCTATCATAGTCAGCAGATGAGTAAAACCCTGTGATGGAGGCAGAGGGCCTACTAGGTCTACGTGCACATGATCAAACCGCCGACTTGGAATGGGGAAAGGTTCCAACGGTGCTTTGGTGTGCCTGTTAACCTTAGCACGCTGGCATGGAACGCACGCTGCTGCCCACTCCTTAACTGCTTTACGCAGACCGGGCCAAACAAACTTTGAGCTGACCAGTTTCACAGAGCTCAGGTCTTCTTTGGTTGCGGTACGCAACCCCAACAAAACCCAGGGAAGGCGGTCAATCCAGTTGTCACCGGTCAATGCAGCACGAAGTGCAGCTTTCAATGACCTGTGAAACCGTTCACACAAACCATTAGCTTGGGGGTTGTAAGCGGTGGTCCTGTGAACGTTAGTCCCCAGACCCTTGGCCATGGTAGACCAAAGCTCCGAAACAAACTGCGGGCCCCTGTCCGATGTAATGTCTGAAGGGGGGCCGAAACGTGCAACCCAGGTAGACAAAAAGGCCCGGGCCACCACTGCAGATGTTGTGGACGTCAGAGGAACAACCTCTGGCCACCTGGTGGTCCGGTCTATCATAGTCAGCAGATGAGTAAAACCCTGTGATGGAGGCAGAGGGCCTACTAGGTCTACGTGCACATGATCAAACCGCCGACTTGGGATGGGGAAAGGTTCCAACGGTGCTTTGGTGTGCCTGTTAACCTTAGCACGCTGGCATGGAACACACGCTGCTGCCCACTCCTTAACTGCTTTACGCAGACCGGGCCAAACAAACTTTGAGCTGACCAGTTTCACAGAGGCTCTAACACCTGGGTGAGAAAGGGAATGTAAGGAGTCAAAAACGCGGCGTCGCCATGAAACTGGAACCAGGGGGCGGGGCCTGCCCGTAGATACGTCACAGAGCAGGAGAGGACCTCCGTCATTCACCCGCCTTTCCTCCAACTCGAGGCCTGTGGGGCCGGATTGGAGCTCGAGTATTTCTGCGTCGCTACGTTGGTCCGCAGCCATAGCAGAAAAATCGATGCCAACGTACACGGGAGCGATCAGCACCCGGGAGAGACAGTCAGCCACCACATTGGATTTTCCAGCCACGTGCTGAATGTCTGTAGTAAATTCAGACACCGCTGCGAGGTGGCGTTGCTGGCGAGCAGACCAGGGGTCAGAAATTTTTGACATAGCAAACACCAGGGGTTTGTGGTCAACGTATGCAGTGAACTGGCGGCCTTCCAGGAAAAACCTGAAATGGCGTGTAGCCAGGTAAAGCGCCAGCAACTCTCTGTCAAAAACACTGTATTTCAGCTCATTGTCCCGCAGCGTACGGCTGAAAAATGCAAGCGGCTGCCAAACCCCGGAAACCTGCTGTTCTAACACAGCCCCCACCGCAACATCAGATGCGTCGGTTGTTAAAGCTATTTGCGCCGCTGGGGATGGATGGGCCAAAAGGGCAGCAGTGGCCAGTGCAGCTTTAGCATCACCAAATGCCTGTAGGCGTTCTGGTGTCCAGTCAACACTGTCGTTGGGCTTTTTCTTTTTCAGCGCTCCATAGAGCGGACGCAGCAGTTGTGCTGCCCTGGGGAGGAAACGGTTATAGAAGTTAACCATTCCCAAAAACTCTTGTAGCGCTTTAACAGACTGGGGCTGTGGGAAATCTGACACCGCCTGCACTTTGTTTGGTAACGGGACGGCGCCACTTGCGGAAATGCGGTGGCCCAAAAAGTCAATGACTGGCAGCCCAAACTGGCATTTCGCTGTGTTTACAATCAGGCCATGTGCTGCCAGGCGCTGAAAAACCTCACGGAGGTGGGACAAGTGCTGCTCAGCCGAGCTGCTAGCCACCAGGATGTCGTCCAAGTACACAAATACGAAGGACAGACCCCTTAGGACTGAATCCATCAACCGCTGAAATGTTTGTGCTGCACCTTTAAGACCAAAAGGCATGCGCAAAAACTCAAACAGGCCGAAAGGCGTGATAACAGCGGTCTTAGGGACATCCTCCACATGCACAGGAACCTGGTGGTACCCCCGTACTAAATCTACTTTAGAAAAAATGGAGGTCCCAGCCAGGTGCACTGAAAAATCCTGGATGTGGGGGATGGGATAACGATCGTTCTCTGTGATGTTATTGAGGCGGCGGAAATCTCCACATGGCCGCCATTTGCCATCTGCCTTGGGCACCATGTGGAGGGGGGAGGCCCACGGGCTGTTCGAGCGCTGCACGATGCCTAAACGCTCCATGTTAGCAAACTCTTCCTGTGCGATTGCTAACTTAGTAGCATCGAGGCGGCGTGCACGTGCGAACACCGGGGGCCCCGTTGTGGGAATATAATGTTCGACCCCATGTTTTGTGTTTGTGGTTGCAAAATCAGGAACAGTCAGCGAGGGAAACTCAGACAATAAACGCTGAAACACATCACCCGAAGCTAAAAAGTTAGCATGCATTAAAGGCCCAGCTCCTCGCGTCTTACAAGGCAGTGACGAAAAAGACACAGCGTCGATCAAACGTCTGTTAGCAATGTCAACAAGGAGCCCGTGAGCACAAAGAAAATCAGCCCCTAAAATAGGGACCGAGCTAGCAGCTACCACAAAGTTCCACCGGAAGTCCCGTTCATGGAAACGCACAGTCACCAACCTTTCGCCAAACGTCTTGACGGGAGAGCCATTCGCCGCGGTCAGCTGTGGCCCGCAGCCTTCAGCCAACCTGTCGGAGCCAGTCGGGGGGACGAGGCTCCTCTGCGACCCCGAGTCCACGAGGAACCGCCTCCCTGACTTCGAGTCCTCGATGAAAAGCAGCCTTTCCTTCTCGCCAACGGCCGCGGCTGCTGGCGGTCTCGTTTCCCTGCGGCTTGAAGCTGCACGGCGGAACACACCGTCATGCTTTGGCGCCAAAACGCGTGTGGAAGAAACAAAACGCGGGACCTGCCCGCCTGCGGCTAGTGACTCCTGCTACCACGGCTGGCTCGTCCGGCGCTGTGTGCGTCGCTCGAAACTCGGGCGCTGCTGGAGCTCCAGGGACCACCGTCTGTACCTCGAAGGTCCTCGCGGTTAGAATGATGCGGTCGGCTTCTTCGGCTAGTGAGCGGTAATCCTTCTCCTGCAGAAACGGGGAGTTGGCCAGTGCGGTTCGCACAGGAGCTGGAAGCTGGCGGAGGAGGAGGTGGCGGAAGAGGAACTCGTAGTCGTCTGATCCCCGCAAGGACAACATGCTCTCCACGAGCTCGAGAGCTGTTCCGTCGCCCAAACCGGAGAAGGAAAATAGTTTCTCAGCGCGCTCCGCCTCTGAGAGTGTGTAGCGCCGCAGAAGAAGCTTCTTGAGGGCGTCGTATTTTCCTTGTGCAGGAGGGTTTTGTAGCAGGCTCATTACCCGCTGGGTTGTCAGCGGATCCAGCGAAGCAACCACATGGTGGTATTTGGTGTCGTCAACAGAAATCCCGCGAAGAGCAAACTGTGATTCGATGTGAGCGAACCACGACTGGGGCGCGTGCAGCCAGAAGTCCGGGATTTTAACGGCCACCGAAAAAGCGAGCGGGGCCGCCTGTGTAGGTTCCACAGCCGTGGACAGCTGAAGAGAGCTGGCTGAAGCGTCAGGTGTCGACATATTCAGTTCACGAGGGTCACCAGTGTAAGAGGGGGTGAAGAGACGACACAGGAGACAGGCTGTAGAACTTCACCTTTTAATCAACTCTTACTAAACTGGCGGGAACCGCCCAACACTGCTTTATATACCCACATACATCCGGTCCTCTGGACCTTTCACAATAAAAGCATCCTGTAATGCATTCGGTCCACTGGGTGTGAGTAGAGCCCCCTAGTGGTCCACCACAATATAACTTTTGTGGGGGTTCACTTTGTGGTTCGGTCCGTATTAAAGTTGAAAAAGATAACTTTCTGGTGTAGAATAATAAGTGGGCAGTAACCAACTAGTTCCTGGATTTGGAGATTCATTACGTCTTTGTTCACAAATTACGTTGTCATGGTAACTCGAAATGCCAATAAAAGTAATAGCACACATCAGGGGGTCGAGCCAGTTGTTTTGATATAACTTTTGTGGGGGTAGACATTGTGGTTCGGGCCGCATTAACGCTCGACGACAATGTAGACACACGTTCGGGCAGCCCCCAATAATACTTTCCATAAAACACTTTTTATCTCCTCTGAAAAGTTCTCTCCCCCACCGGTGAAACTTAAGCTGTGGTTTGTTTCCCTCCATCTCTGTGAATGAATTGATCTCAAGTTTGCTGGTTTACATCATGCCCTTCATATATTTCAAACTATGCCGTTAGCATAATGTCTCATGAACCACGGGACCAATTTTAATGAAACTTTCAGAAAGTATTCACTGGTTGTACGTCTACAACTTTTTATCTATTTGATGAGATCCTTGCACTGTTTTTTTTTTTTTTACCATATCAGCATTATTTCTGTGATTCAAAACAGCCATATCTGAATGTCTGAGCAGCTTTTTAACCTTTTACAGAGAAATCAGAGCAACGTTGACTTGATTTTTTTCACCCTGTAGCTGGAGGCTTTAAAACAAACAAAAAATGTTTTCCACTTGAGAGAAAAATGGAGGTTATGTCTATAACCAATGTTCCCTGAGGGAGGGGAACGAGTTACAACACATTAGTATGGGGAATTACGCCCCCGCGCATTCATCTGTGAAGTTTCTTTCATCACGCCTGTCGAGGCCAATGAGACTTCTGCATGAGCAGGAGGCCCCGCCCTCCTGGTATAAAGCATGCAGCGCGTCTCATTTCCATCATCTGCAAGCACTTTGCCGAGCTTTTAAAGCGTTGATGGGGCCAACTTGTACCTCATTCCCCTCCCTCAGGGAACATTGGTTATAGACATACCGTAACCTCCAGTTCCCTTTCGGTCGGTACACTCGGTACAACACATTAGTATGGGGATATACACTCACGCCCCAGAAATGCAAGCAGGAAACTTGGCCTCCATTTGTGACAAGCAGGAGGACGTTCATTGCTCCTGTGCTGAAAGAACAGCCTGGGTGATGTCACGTGTTGTGACGTCCAAGCTGTAGAACTTTGTGAACGTGTTAGGAGATGCCCAGTTAGCAGCAGAACAAATATCTGCCCCTGGGGCACCTTCAAACAGTGCCCAGGAGGTGGCCAAACCTCTGGTTGAATGTGCATGCACCCCACTGGGTGCTTGTTTGCCCTTACTAGTATATGCTCTAGAAATGGTCTCTGTAACCCAATGGGAGAGGAGTTGTTTAGAGACAGAGCTTTACCAGCAACAGGGTTAGCAAAACAAACAAACAGCTGGTTGGTTTTATGCCAGCTTTTTGTCCTTTCCATGTAGACTATTTCCATGTACTGTACACTATTATCAACCCCTAAAATACCAGGCAAAGCTGCAACTATCTTCTTACAAACAGTATGAACACCTTATCTTGCTGCATCAAGATTAAGGGTCTTGCTCAATGGCCCAGTGTGAGGCAAATGAGGGTGGACCCACATCCCTGTGGTTGTTTCACTTTTTCCACCCATATTTTGATGATGGTATAGAGATATGAACCAGTGATCTTCCAGTCAGACCCACCTTCTCAACCCTCTGCACCACTACTCTCATTCAGCAGCTATACTATTCGTTATCAGATTGGATCAATTTGTTGAAAAACATAATATTCTAACAAACAGTCAAAATGGGTTCAGAGCAAAGAATTCCACATATATGGCTCTCATGGAATTAATGGAAGAAGTAACTACTGCTGTTGATCAAAAACCACAGAGTGTGTAGGTGTGTTTGTTGATTTAATAAAAGTGTTTGATACTGTTGATCACACTATCCTCCTTGATAAATTACATAAATATGGTATCAGAGGATTAGCACTGCAGTGGGTATGTAGTTACTTGAGGTAAAGGAAACAGATGGATGATGTGAAATCTGACCACAGCATATTGCATGCAGAGTTCCTCAGGGATCTGTGCTAGGACCAAAGTTATTTATTTTATATGTACTGTAAATGATTTGGTAAAGGTGTCAGGACTCCTTCAATGCATTCTTTTTGCTGATGATACCACATTTTTTAGGTTTGGTAAAAATATTGAACAGATATTGGAATTAATGATGACTGAACTTGTTACTTCAGCAATACTTGTTACTTCAGCCATCCATCCATCCGTTCATAATAATAATAATAATAATAATGAATTCAATTTATAACGCACTTTTCATTAATGAAAATCTCAAAGTGCTACAAGGTGCAACAGAAATTAAATGTCAATAAAACAAGTAATAAAACAAGTAAAATCAATAACAGTATCAACTAAGATCAAAAGTAGAATCATGAGGAGGCAGAGTATGCTCGGTTGAAAAGAAAGGTCTTCAAGCCGCTCTTAAAGTCAACCACAGACTGTGGGACCCTCAGACAGTCAGGAAGAGAGTTCCACAGGCGGGGGGCAGCCACACTGAAAGCCCGGTCTCCCATGGTCCTTAATTTGGTTCTCGGAATGTGAAGGAGATTACTGTTCTGTGACCGCAGCGACCGGGTGGATGAGTGTGGAATAAGAATATCCTTCAGATAATCTGGTGAAGCTCCATGTAAGCATTGATGTGTAATGAGAGCAGTTTTGTACTGAATTCTGTAGGCGACAGGAAGCCAATGAAGGTTATGAAGAATGGGCGTAATATGTTCAAATTTACGAACTCGCAACAAGATCCTTGCTGCACTGTTTTGAATATATTGAAGTTTCTGAAGGTTTTTGCCAGGGATTCCAATAAACAGGGAGTTGCAGTAGTCGAGCCTGGAGGAGACAAAAGCATGGACGAGCTTCTCAGCATCGGAAAAAGTTAGGGATGGGCGAAGTCTAGAGATGTTTCGAAGATGGAAGAAGCAAGTTTTAAACAGAAGCTTAATGTGATTTTCAAATGTAAGATTGGAGTCCATTTTTATTCCAAGATTAGTAACAGAGGTGGAGAGGGGGATGTCTTGTCCAGAAAAGGAAAGTGTTGTTATAGTAGATGTCTGTACCTGGTGAGGGGTGCCAATCAGTATGGCCTCGGTCTTGGAGCAGTTTAATTGAAGAAAGTTCTGATTCATCCATGCCCTAATTGCCTCCAGGCAGGCAGAGAGGGCAGTGAGTGAAGATGGAGATGACAAGGTGGAAGATGAGGATGCTCCAGTCCTGATGTAAAGCTGTGTATCGTCGGCATAACAGTGAAAAGAAATGTTGAACTGATTAATAATTTGACCTAAAGGCAGCATGTAAAGGGAAAACAACAGGGGCCCCAGAACCGACCCCTGAGGGACACCACAGGAGACAGAGACTGTCTGGGACGTGGCGTTGCCAAGACTAACACATTCCAGCCTATTGGAGAGGAAAGATTTAAACCAGTCCAGGACGGTGTCACAGAGACCGACCTCCACATGAAGACGGTGGAGGAGGATACTATGGTCCACAGTGTCGAAGGCTGCAGTGAGGTCAAGGAGGACAAGGATGGAGGGAGAGCCAGTGTCAGCAGCCAAGAGGACATCATTAGTAACCCTCAGCAGTGCAGTCTCAGTACTGTGAGCTGCCCTGAATCCAGACTGGAACTTCTCATACAGGGAGTGTTGTTGTAAGTGATCCTGCAGCTGAGCAGCAACTGCTTTTTCCAGCACTTTAGACAGAAAAGGGAGGTGTGAAATTGGGCGGTAATTAGAAAAAATGTCGGGATCCAAATTAGATTTTTTCTTCATGTTCATCCATCCATCCTTCCACCTGTTCATCTGTTCATCCATCCAACATCATCCATCTGTTCATCCATCCATCCCCTATCCTCCATCTGTTCAGCCATTCATCCATCATCCGTTCTTTTATTCATCCATCATCCATCCATCTGTTCAGCCATCCATCTATTCAGCCATTCATCCATCTGTTCATTCATCCATCCACCTGTTCATTCATCGGTTCATCCATTCATCATCCATCCATCTGTTCAGCTGTCCGTCCATCGGTTCATCCATCCACCATCCATCTGTTCATATATTCATCCATCATCCATCTGTTCACCATCCATTGATCTGTTCATCCATCCATCCAATATCCATCCATCTGTTCATTCATCCATTATCTGTTCATCCATCCATCTGTTCACCCATCCAGTCATCCACTGATGTGTTCATCCATCAGCCATCCATCTGTTCAGCCATCCATCCACCCATCCATCCATCCATCCATCCATCCAATATCTGTTCATCCATCCTTTTTTAACCCCCTTTTTCTTTCTGGGTTGTGGAGGAGCTGGAACCCATCTGGGGTACATCCTGGCCATCACAGGAGTCCATCACCCCACACAAGACACCAGAATCCAGAACCTGCAACCGACTTGTTGTGAGGCGACAGTGGTAACCACTGCTCCACTATGCCACCCTAAAAGGTATTCAGTCTCAAAACATACTTGAAAACTTTAAACAAAGCTAACACAACTCACTAAATGTTTTAAAAACATTACATGTAAAAACTGCTGCTTATTTTATCATAAAATTAAAGCTCTGTAATAAATCATTTACTATCAGTTTTAAATATTAGGACAAAACAAGAGCCCCTGTTGATTAAATTTAAACACTGAACCATTTGAATCCAGTTTATATACTGTATCTGTGGAAAATGTATATTATTATTTATAAAAAATAAAATCATATAAATGCATTGTAATAAACTGTTAAGAGTACTAAGACCAAGTTTTTTGTTTGATTGCGATTTACTGAATTTCTCATGATAAAGGTACAGACCTTTATTTACTCCAGCTTTTATTGTTTTTATCTAAGGTAAAACATTTCTTTTTAATTCTTATGGTTACCACAATCATTTGACACGTTTGTCAAATGCCTAACTTTAATGAATCCAAATATATTAAAATATAATATACAGGTATAATTATCCAAATATAAAAGTTTATTGTGTGTGCAAAACTTAATTTTCTGTTTTTTTTTTTCCCTGTAACTTATTTCAAATGCAGGAAAAGTGTTTAAACTTTTAGAGATAAATCACCCTGTGTGGCTGAGTGTTAGAAAAACAAAGTACTCTTTGCAAAATATGAATTCACATTTTCAAAAGATTATCCTGAAATCTGTGAAATGATGCAACTTGAAAGAGTTAACCCCGGTTCTTTTTCAGATATATTGATTGATGTAGGTCAGAAATGAGGGTACGCACCCCATGTAAACAAATCCCTTGGCAGAATTTTCTTCAAAATTTGTCACAAATGTTCCAATCTGCCATTTTTATTGTAGTACTGAAGAAAACTAAGATTAATTTCTGTTAATTTTGATTAAACCTAGCCCCGGGTTGGAGACTAAAGAGTCAAATGTGGCTCCAGAGCCACATATTGCACACCCGTTTTAGAATATGATTCATTTATTTCAGTCTAAAATGATTTTTAAATCTATGACGCATCGTTTACACCTGTGGAGGAGAACACATGAGCATTCTGCAGGAGAACCGGTTTGATAAACATCAAAATGACTGGAATGGACAGATGTGTAAAGATGTCTGCTTCATAAAGAACTTGCCTCCTTACAGTTGAAAAGTTATTTTTTTCTTGTTTGTGTTGGAGTTGAATGGAGGAATCTGAGCCGCTGCTGAGCGTGGAGGCCAAGGCGAGGAGGGTGAACGCCGGCTGCAGATGGAGCACGCGCACTCTGGACTCGAACACCATTGAGGACTTCAGACGGAAGCTGAAGTACTTCTTCATGAACCCGTGTGAGAAGTACAGAGCGAGGGGTCGCAAACCATGGAAACTGATGCTGCAGTCAGATAATCAAAATCATCATCATCACCGCTCAGGTTGGTAAAAGAACCCTTTTGATTCGCTCGTGAGCACGAACGTGCACAGATTTTTCTCGTGTTTCATCCGTTTTCTGCAGCTGGTCACTTTTGGCTTGGGCAACGAAATGATGGCCACGTTCAAAGAGGATAATCTCATGACGTTCAGACACATCTTCCTGGAAAGATACAGGGACCACCGGCAGGGAAACTACGCACTTTACACCCAAACAGATGTGTATGACCACATCTACTACATCATTGACAGGGTACTGCAAACACCACAGACAGAAATCCAACAACTTTATGTCAGGTCATCTGGACAGCTCTTTTTGTTGAGATGTTTCGTCCTTCATCCAGAGGACTTCATCAGTTCAAGGAGCCACAACAAACTGAGTCCTACAAGCAGCACACTCATAGTGACCTGACTTAACTTTGTTGGATTTTTACCTGGATTATTGAGCATGAACTTTAAATCTTGTCTGTTTTATGTCAAAATACTAATGTTTTCCACCTCTTTTTCAGTACACCAGTCTCCAGAACCTGACTTTAGGTAATCTTGCATATGAAAGGGTTGATGGCGAGTACACACCTTTGTCCATCTGCCAAGAGCTCTATGAAAACGTCACCTTGGACCCTGCGAGAGACACCTTTGATATTGATCCACACACTGACAAAGGTAAAAACTCTAAGCTGCTGAATCTGTATTTGTTCAAGTAACAAGTTTCATTTACGGTATTTGCAACTTCATGGCAAAGCAAATTTATAAAAGCTGAATTACAGGCAAGATTGGAAAATAGTCACAATGACGTTATTAACTGCATTTTCTGCAAAAATCTAGTTTTTATTCAGAAAAGCTGAAACAGAATCTTTAATCTGCAAAACTGTAGATAAAGCCGTAGCTACAAGACAACCAGCAAATCTGTAGCTAAATTTAGACAAGTCAAATTTGAAAGCTAAACTTGTAGATAAACGCAAACCATTCAAAAGCTGTAGCTAAGAGCTAAAATTAGAATAACAATAACTAAAAGCTTAATTTGACTAAACCATAGCTAAACACAAAAACTGATAAAACCAGCTATGTAGCTAAACGGTAACTAAAAGCTAAAATGATCAAAATCATAACCAAACTATAAAATCAGCAAAGCAGTAAGTAAAAGATAAATGTAACAATTCAAAACAATACATACATTCTAAAAGCTAAAATTAGCCAACTTCTAGATAAATGCAAAATCTACCAAAACTGTAGTTAGAAGTAATGTTAGCATAATGGTAGCTAAAAAGGAAATGTACCATAGCTAAAATCTAAACAATGAAAAACTGCAGCTATAAGCTGAACTTAGCTAAACAGCAGCACAAAATCCAAATGAGCTGAACTGTTGCTCGATTTTAAATTTTGCAGAACCACAGCTAAGAGGTCACATAAGCAAAACCTGAGCTAAACATAACCCAGCCACTAAAAACCATACTTAGCTAAACTTTAGGTAAATGCTAAAATGAACAAAATTGTAGATAAGTGCTAAATTTGTCAAAACAGTACCAGTACGTAAAAGCTAAATTAGTAGCTAAAAGCTTAGATTAAAGCTAAAAGCAGTTATAAGCTAAACTAATTAGACAACAAAAAATAGCAAATGTGCTGAAGCAGACTCAGAAAACAAAGAAAGTGAAGAGTAGCAGTTTTTATAATTCAAGATAATTAATCAAAAACTATCAAAGCTATGAGCCCTAAAGGACTAAATGTTGAAGACACTGTTACTGGTTGAACCAAATGTTTTGATGTATAAATTCACACCATTCTGCTCTGCTTTTTAATTAAGCATCTTTTATTACATTTTCCCTCCTCACAGATTGTATTTCTGTCTATCCTGTGCAGCTGGAAGGCAGCGGTTTGTCGACTAAAGTCAACTTTTCTTTAGATTTTAACAGGTAGGCCACTACACTCAGCAGCCAGGTGGAAACAGTGCAGTCTGCTAAGTTCTACTTGTGTGTGCAGGTTGTTATCAGTAAACATCAGCTTCAATCTGAAAACCATCAATCTGCAGACCGTGAGGCACCACGAGCTCCCGGACTGTTACGGCTTCCATGTAATGGTTGGTGACAGTTATCTGTAAACGGACACACCTTCAGTTTATGCAACACCAGATTAGAAAAATGAGGGGCTGGGTGGAAATCAGAAAAATATGTCAGTTTGCATTTATTTTACCATTTGTTGTGTTTTACATCTGAACCCATTGCATTCCATATTTTATTTTATTGTGTGACTGTTTATGAAGCATTCACACTATTGTAATCCATTCTTCTTCCGTATATTTTTCTGCATCTTTCTTGTTCCACAATTTTGTGCTATTCCAACAAATCTTAAATCAGAATGTTCAGCTCTTACATGTCAGTCCTTCTATGACTTTTGGTATTGGTCAACTTTAGCTTTTTGAAATATTTAGCCTTTTCTGCCACCTTTTTTGCTAATTTTACATCCTTCAAATCTTTCAATCTGTTTACAAACTTTTACTGCTCCTTTCACATTTTGTTGTTTTCTCCTTCCGATTATCTTTGATAACCACGCACACAGTGGGAAGATTAACGTCGATGTTGATCATGATGTGAGGATTTATGAATGCACAGACTGGAATGTGGAAGGCAGCTGTAAGTTTGATCCTTTTTCCTGTTGGAACCACTTCCAGTTAAACTTTGACCTTAATGGATTGAAATAAAAAGTGTAAATGATGTTTTGATGGTCACCAGAGGGCACAGTTGTCTGGCTGAGCTGCTCTTATCAACATGTGAGACAAGAAAATGAATAATAGTGTGGATCTTATGAAGCATTCACACTATTGTGATCCATTTTTCTTCTGTATGTTTTTCAGCGTGATTCTTGTCCTGCAGTTTTCACGTTATTTCAACAAATCATAAATCAAAACATTCATCTCTTTCGGGACAACCCTGCTTATGACTTTTGGTGTTGGTGCAACTTTAGCTTTTTGAAATATTTAGCCTTTTCTGTCACTTTTTTCCCCCAAAGAAAATTAGCTCATTTTACATCCTTATATCTTTAAATATGTTTACAATTTGTACTGCTCCTTTCACATTTTGTTCTGGTTCAGCTTCTTTGTGCAAATGTAAACAATTTTTTTTGCTACTTTCAGCAGTTTTTTTGCTCCCTTCTGTTAATTTCAACTTATGATCCTTTCAGCTTGTTTCTGCAAGTTTCAACTTTTTCAGCTATTTAGCTGTTCTTATGTTAATTTTTGCATTTTCAGCTAATTTCAATTTTTTTGCACTCATTTCAAAAATTTCCAGCGTATAGCAAAAATGTGCTCTCTTGACTTTTGTAAGTTAAGCATCTTTCTACCTTTTTAGCTGTTTGTTTTGCTCATCAATACCCACTTGTTTATGCTCATTTCTGCCAGCCTGATTTGGCAAACGTGTTCTTTCTGTTTTCTTCTGATAATTTAAGCTTGTTCTACCTTTTCAGCTAGGTTTTAGAATTCTTGGCTAATTTCAGTTGTGTTCAGATAACTTAAATTTTTTTCTTGGTAACCACTACTTTCAGCCTTATTAACTACTTTCTGCTAATCTCAGCTTGTTCTTCTTTCATGTTTTTTTCCTGCTATTTCAGCTGCTAATTTGAGCTTTTTCAACTAATTCTACATTGTTTAGCTCATTTCAACTTTTTCCTTCTTGTAGCTTAAGCTTCTTTCTGCCTTTTCAGCCCTTTTTCAAGCTAAAAATCTTAATTGTTGTGCTACTTTTTAAACAATTCAGCAAATTTGTGTTCTTTCCTTTTTCTGCTAACTTAGGCGTGTTCTTCCATTTCAGTATGTTTTTTTTAAGCTAATTTAAGCTGTTTTTCAACAAGCTCTTCAGCAATAAGTGTTCACACTGTATTTTCACTGGAAATGCAATTATGTTTATGACGACAACTGATCTGAAGTCTGTGGTTCTGGTTTCCAGCTGGGAAGATCGATTTTTTACTCCTGTCGTTTGATTCTGTGGTCGTCCTCGCCTGTTTGGCTTCTCTCATCCTCTGTTCTCGATCCATCATCCGAGGCATCCAGCTCCAGTTTGTAAGTGGGGGTTGAGCTTTTTTTTGTCTTTTCTAAGTCCCAGTCACAACTTTTTTATATTTAGTCAACATTTCATTTGTATTATTTTTAATTTTAACTGACTTTTAATTAGGGATGCTTCAATCATGTTTTTTTTACCTGCCCATCACCTATATCGATCAAATGGATTGGCTGTAAATCTTTTGATTTACTGGTAGTTGAGTGCTACTTGCTAAGTGATGTGGAAAATAGGAACCATAAAATCACCATAATTTGGACAAAAACATGTTATTTACTTTGTCAATACAAAAAATACATATAAAAAACTTGCAGGCACAATACAGCAACTATTCAGTCAAAAGGACAACTGAAATGTACCTTTTTCATTCAACCTTTATTTAGACAGTTCAATCAAATTGAGCCTCAAGGACTCATTTACAAGAGAGACCTGGCTACAAACTAAAGAATGATGACAACAGCAACAGTAGATTTTCCTTGAACAATCAACAATAGACTAACATAAGTGTAGAACCACTAGACTGAGGAACAGCTTCTACCCTGAGGCTGTTAGACTCATGAATAAATAAAAATAAAATAAAAAATAAACACTGCAAAATATCACATCATACTGATGCTGATCTGTTTTCTTGTTGCTGTGTTCATCTGTGTTCATCTGTGACCATCTGCTCATACAGACTCATGTTCGTGCTGCTGTTTATTCCCACTATATTAAGCTTAGTGTATTACTAGTTGATGCTTTTCTTAGTTAGTTCTAGATGTTATTACTGTTTTTCTCTTTCATTTGTTGTTGGATGTAACTGGGACCTCGTGTACATAATCTCGTTTTCATCTCATGTACCACATGCGGTGCAAATGACAATAAAGACTCTCTCTGACTCTCTGACTCTGACATAAGAGAGAAATACAGTTTTTTTTTTTTTACAAGTTAAAAACAAAGGTATCAAAGTAGCAAAACAGACAGATTATAAGGTAGATGTAGAAAATCAAAAACAGGAACATGTCTGCATTGGTTGCTAACCAGTAACAGAATCTTTAACATTGAAAAAATTACAGCTCTCAACAGGCTAAGTAGCAGAGAAAGTCTTAATAAATCTCAAAACATTACCTAAATCAAATATTGTCAAGTAAAAATGGATACATTCAAAGTCAAGTAAAGGTTGAATTCAAATAAACTATCCTATCCTAATCAGAACTACCTGACAGCATGGCTTACTCTTTTGTGCACAAGCAAACTGTTGTGCACTGACAAAGAAATGCCTATGACTTGTTGATAAGCATTGTGGGAAGATTCTTTTTAACAAAGAGGAGCATCTCAGCTTCTTCAGTCGTGAGTCTACTCCTGTGTTCGTCCACCATGTTGGATGCAGCGCTGAACACGCGCTCGCTCTCCACGCTTGTGCAGGGTGCAGACAGGTAAGCTCTTGCTACTCTAGAGAGGTTCGGAAAGCGTTCCTTATTGGTTTTCCAGTATTCCAGTGGTGATGCACTCCGAGAGATGAGTGGCTCTGAGAGGTAGATGATCATCTCTGATGTTGTTGTGCTGTCAGCGTGAGCCTGCTGCGCAGCTTCTTCTGACAGGATCTCATCAAACATTGACGCCAAGGAGCCTGGTCGTGGCACTTTCTTTGCTGGCTCCTCTGTGTCGTTAGCTTCAGGTTCTTGGTGAGCGCCTTCTGTCATCAGCTGAAGGAGCAGTCTGTGTGTTTTGGTCTTGAGACTTTTAGAATAGTATCTGTCTTTGTACCTTGAATGAGAGTGGAGAGGGAATCAAATTAATTTCACATGGCCACTTGAGAATAAAACCATTAACTATGTATTTTTAAATGCTTATTTTTTCTTATTAATTGATCATTTTCTCACCTTGGGTCTACAACTGTTGCCAAACTGTAGAGGGGCTCCTCTTCGATGTCAGCAAATCTTTTGGTGACAGCTTCCAGTAATGTGGCCTTAGTTGTCTTCACGCCATGATCTGCTGCAACATCTTTGTCAAGGAGACGCTTTAAAACCATCACGGAGGGTATGACATCAGCAGCAGATGCAGCTGATGAGCAAATTTCCTTAGTCAGCTCTTCAAAAGGTTCCAGGAGTGTGGTTATGTTTTTAATCAGGTCCCAATGGGAAAAAGTAAAGGTAGCAGGTAACTCAAAGTCACCTGCATAAATGCCCAATGCTCGTCTTTGCTCAAGGAGACTGTGGAGCATATAATAGGTGCTGTTCCACCAAGTGCCAACATCTTGTTGCAGTCTTTTGGTGGGCTGGTTGAGCAGTTTCTGAACACTCTGAAGTCTTGCATACGCTAACCCAGAGTGCCTGAAGTGCTCTACGATGTCTCTCCCATTGGCAATAATGTCACTTATCCTGCGCTGTGACAGCACTGCTTCATGGATGGCCAGCTGCAGGGTGTGTGCCATACACCCCAAACTTGGTAACCCAGCATCTGTCATAGCTTTCACCATGTTTTGGGCATTATCTATCAGTATCACGTGCACCTTATCTTTCGAAATGTGCCATGTTTGAAACATTTTCTCAAACGAGGCTGCTAAAGCTACAGCAGTGTGGGAGTCAGAAAACTCCTGGGCATGCAGAACAGCTTTGTGACGTTGAAAATCTGCATCAATCCAGTGAGCTGTTAAACTCAGCATCGACACAGGACTGTCGTCCGTGCTCCAAATGTCACTCGTGAAACTTACAGAGGAGGAGACATCTTTAAGGAGACGTTGGATGTGAGAACGCACCGTCTGCTGGAGCTCTGGCAGGGCTACGTCTTTGAAGTATTCACGTGGTGGCAGCACGTAGCGGGGCTCCAAGTGAGCGAGCAGTCGGCAGAACCCGATGTTTTCCACCACTGAGAAAGGCTGGTCACGTAGCCCGATGAATTCCATTATTTTTCGGGTTATTTGCTTCGCCTTCTGACCGTCACGCTCATACGGGCGCGTGTTGCCAGGTGTGTGCTGCCGTTTGGCTCCTACGGGTGTCTTCTTCTTCTCAGCAGTGAGCCTCAAAAACTCACCGTACTCCGCCAAGTGTTTGTTTTTTAAATGTCGCATTAAGTTCGTTGTGTTGAAGGATTTTAACTTGCTTCCCACGCGAGGTATTTTTTCGTTGCATGTGTTGCAGGACGCAAACTTTCCATCACTCTCGCAGACGGTGTAAAAGTTCCACACGGCAGCCATGTTTGTTTATGATTTTTTCCCGCCACGCGCCTGCGCAGTGTAAAGAAACGTGAGGGGAGGGGACATTACACGTCACACCGGATGTCTGCAGGCTTTTATTTTTTTATTTTTTTTAATTTATTTAACTATTAACAATACAAAACAAAAAAGTACCAATTCTTACAATCATCAGTTACAACAGGTGATTCATAACATAGTGTAAATAAAACAAATAAAGAGCAATAAAAAAAATAAAATAATAAATTATATGAGAAAATTGAAATCAGCCAAAAAACTTAGAAATTTGCCAGCATTTATTTTGTCATTTATTTTTTCCATTTTTAAAGATTTTGCATAGGACTTTAACTCATTCTTCCAGTGGTTCACATTAGGTTACATTTGAAAAAACGACATGAACATAATGTTTAGCTAATATAATCAAATTATTAATAGCATATTCATTATTTCCAATCGTATCAAGTAACCCAAATTTAATTTATTTTAAAGTGAGAGTAAGTAGCTGAATCCCTTTGGAGTGGATGGATGTCTGCAGGCTGCAAAGGTCATACTGCCACCTTCTGGAAAGAAGTAATCTGACTAATTTCTGTTGGAACGTGCTGTTTGGGGTCCAGTCAAAAGCAAAAAACAGAAAGAACTATATCTCATGAATTTGATAATACTCTTAGGGAAATACCACAAACACAAATCATATTTTAGACACTATATTTCTTCTTTTCAGTCCTTCCAAAAGGAGTCTGAAAACATTTCTGACTCAAATAACAACAAAGCTATAAAACATTTGAGTTGTGCACTTTATATTAATGTGTTTATTTAAATAATCCCCCTGAATTTTTATTTGTTTGAATGTATATTGATAACTTTCGTAATGTTTTACTTTTAATAAAGATGAAAGAAATAATCAGGTGATCAGTTTTTGTGATCGGAACTGAAAGGCATTGATCGGTATATCAAAGTTCTTGCTCAGTAATCAGGTAATAAATCCAACAAAGTTAATTCAGGTTCTCTGGACGGGTTCTTGTTTTGTTTTGGTTTCTTTAAGGAACCATATAGAAGTCCTGACTTAACTTTGTTGGATTGATTGGTACAGTATACATTTTCATGGAACTCATCCAATAATGACTTGTGGCTGATCGATCACAACATCTCTACTCTTAATTCACTTAGGGTTTAAATATTTCAGTGTTTTGCATTTATTATAATATAACTCCATCTGTCTCTATCAAATTTTTGTGGTTGTTTTGTCCCCATTTAAACGTATTTTTATTGACTGAAACATTTTTTTTAAACTTTTTGATAATTTCACGTTCATTTAAGTTGTTGCAGAAGTTGTGCACAACTTTTCAGAATTGCATTGTTGTCACAATGTGTTTCAGCTGTGGATTTACCTCATAAGTCAGATTTTCATTAGCAAACTCATGAAACACTTATTATTTTGGTTTGCATTCTTGTATTTTGCAGTTTTGTTGTTACCAATCTTTTTGCTTCCATAGTTTATGCATTAGCTTTTGCAATTGTTTGTGCTCAAATACCAACCATGTTCAGTTTAAACCTTTCTGACCAGATAAAGAGCATGAGCTCAGAAATAAAACTGTGCATTTTGACAACTATGTGAACTATTTTATTGTGCTTTTGTGTTTCACGCTGCATTATTTTATTTTTGATTGTTTGCAGGAGTTTAACATTTTCTTCCACGCTTACTACAACAAGATTGTGACGTGGTCAGAGCGCATGGAGTTTGTCAATGGCTGGTATATATTTATCGTCATCAGCGACACGTTGACCATCGCAGGGTCGGCACTGAAAATAGGAATACAAACAAAGGTTTGATAATTTTTTTAAGTTATGAGCTTAACCCTTGTAATTATGTCTTGTAATTTTTTCCTATATTTTATTTTTGCAGTTTCTGACCAGCTATGATGTTTGCAGTATCTTGCTGGGATCAGCCACGATGCTTGTCTGGTTTGGTGTCATTCGGTACCTTTGTTTTTTCCAAAAATACAACGTAAGAACTTCCATAAAGTTCCCTTTTTGTTGTTACTGATGCATCGTGTACAAAGCAGATGTGTTTCTAGAGAAACCGACTTGATTCACTTCTTCTCAGATCCTAATTTTGACCCTGAGGGCAGCGTTTCCAAACGTGATCCGTTTTTGCTTCTGTGCTGCCATCATCTATGTCGGGTACTGCTTCTGTGGCTGGATTGTACTCGGGCCTTACCACGACAAGGTACATTATGATAAACGTGCAGTTTCAAGATGCCTCTGTAGAGCATTTCTGTTCTTTATTCTTCATTAAAACCTTATAACATCAGCATGACAAAAGCTTTTTCTTTTAGTTTCGAACGTTTGACAAAGTGACGGAGTGTCTCTTCTCTCTCATAAACGGGGACGACATGTTCGGCACCTTTCTGAGGATGAGAGACAAAAGCTACATGGTGTGGCTTTTCAGCAGACTCTACCTCTACTCCTTCATCTCACTTTTCATCTACATGGTGCTCAGCTTGTTCATCGCTCTCATCACTGACACCTACGAAACCATCAAAGTCAGCCTGAGTACACACACACACTGTACTGTTCTGTATGGTATACCATAGATTTATTAAAACATGTTTTCTTTTCACTGTACACCTATTCTTTTTTGTATTCATTGTTGTTTAGAATCACCAGAAAGCCACAGAACCAGCGTCCCTGCTTCAGGCCTTCATAGCAGAGTGTAAAGACCAGCCTGAGTCTGGAAGATACCAAATGGATGAAGAGCAATCCACCTGCTGTGGGTCTCTGTGCGGATGCCTCAACAGAAAATCTAGGGTGTAGTGTCTCTACAATACAAGCATATACATATGCATACATATACATAAACATAGGTGGAAGCTCGTGGAAGCTCATGAAAGCGGGGCAGAGCAGAACCACATATTTGGATTTCTTTCGGCCATGAAACAGCACCCACAGACTTGGAGGCGGCAGTGGAAAAGAACACTGTGGTCTATTTGGATAACAAACAAGAACATTATCTGGCTTCTGCACATGTCCTTGAAAAGCGGGCTGTGGGAATCCATTCTCCCAGAGTGAGGAGCTGAAGAGCCCCCCCCCCCTCCCCCTCCCCAGAGATTTCTGTGAAGCTTCAGATAACACCCAGCTGCACACCTGCTGAACTTTGTGTTTGTCTGAAATTAATCATAGACCCAATCTCCTTGCCTGCCGTATTTCCTTTGTTATTGTACCTAAATGTGCTCTGATATGGTTTTTACTGAATCACGCGGTGTCTTGAAGACAAAATGTGATTCATCTTTTTTTAATATCAATGCTGTGAATCCCAGTGTTTCTGCCTGTTTTTCCTGCTTTTGACCTTCATCTGGAGACAGATTGGGCCTGGCCGCGCTAAGAGCATATCAATGGGCCTCATGCACGAACCGGTCGTACGCACAGATTTGTTCTTATACTGTTCGTACGAGTGATTTAGGATCATTTGTGGCATCCAACAATGTTTTCGTATCCTAGGATTTTTTTCAGATACGAACAAAATTTACGTGTGGTCCGGACCTGTCGTATATTTTAGGAGCGTCAGTCTGCTGTCATCCAGACGCCTTTTCTCCACTAATAACTTCATATTTCGTTATTTAGAAAATATTCTGAGTTTAAAAAAGTCACGCACCACAATTGTTTTTGACAATAGGTTATTCTGTTTGAACTAGAATTATAATTTTAAGTTTAATTTGTCTGGTGTGTCGCGCAGGCTTCAGTGAGTCGTGCGCTCCCCTTGGTCATCAAAGCCGCTCCTCATATTAACACCCAGGTACATAAAATCCCCATACACCGCCGCAGAACAAGTACGAATTAAGACTGATTTTCATGCTATTGCTGGACTGCTGTGCGAACACCATCGGAGCAATAGATTATTATATCTGATTCGAAATATAACCTGCAGAATGTGGTTGCGCGATGACCAGGAGGAGCGCGCATGAGAAAAGCTGCTGACCCAACACGTCCTCATGCGCTGCTCCACCGTGCGTCCATCTCCCTCTCAGCCACACATAAAAAAGAAGTGCCCAAAGTACCGATCTGTTCCGAGCCGAGTGGAACCTGCGCGTGTGTGCCACCCCCACCTCCTCTTCCCCCCTCCTCCGCCTCCATCACCTCGCCCTCAGCTCCGTGCGCCGCGTTGTGCAGGCGATGGAGCCGTGAGCCGCGCGCACTGAAGAACCGAGCTGCTATGGAGGAGAAGCGCGGTGGGGGGGGGCAGGCGTCTAGACCAGTGAGACCAGCAGACCCACCAGTCTGGACCACTTTCTGCGACACACGTGCACTCTGAGTCCAGGAACAGGGGTTTTTGTTTCCAACATCGCACAGAAAGGATGCGGGGCTTTGTGCTGCAAAACATGTTGGCACGCATCTTGCGCAGCGTGGCATTTATTGACCATCCATCTCAGACTATTCCTTGACCACTCCTGTCTGTGCTGCGGCGATGTTTGAAGCCATTTTCAGATCAAACCATTTATTCTTGATTTCTGATACTGGACGACCCACGGGAGACAAAAGATATGCACTACAATATTAATATGAAGTTAACTGTAGTTTCGAGACATTTTAATGCTTCTGTTCAAAACCACATCCGACACTTGCGGGGGGGTGGGGGGTAGCGGTGCCACTCTTCTGAATAAGTGAAACTATAATGTAACACAGTAAAATTAAAGATATTTGACCATCCGACACTTGCGGGGGGTGGGGGTAGCCGCGCCACTGAGAGCAGAACTCCGAACGCGTGAAGTTCCTCCTTTTACTTCATGTGTTTGAATGAATGGACACTTCCTGCTGTCAGAAGGCAGGAAACGTGGCCTTATATGGTGTTTTGAGGGGTGGAAATTATGTAAATGACCTCCCGCGTGCACGAGCAGGTGAATAGAACAGGTGGGATTCATCATTATTTACACAGCTCATATACACACGTTTCCTGTGGATAGAAGTCTTTGTTGGATCTGACGTGGCATGTTCGTACGAACACTCCGTACGAACAAAAGTAGGAGAAATTTAGGGTAAGAATACGAACATTTTCGTGCATGAGGGCCAATGTGTTGAATAAACATGTCGTGTGTTGATAAAACATATCGTGTGTTGATAAAACATGTAATGTGCTTTGTTTTGCTGCAGCTTTTGCACTCATTTCTCTTCTGGATGCCTGCAACTACATACTTACGTTGTAATCGGTGAAAATTGATGCAATGTTAATAAAACTCCTTGATTCCTTGATTCCTTGATTCCTTGATATACTGCCTTTTTTGACTAATCCAAGCAGTCCTTAAAATCTCAACAAAGCCGTTTATTTCATGAGGGTTTGAATGTCAAGTCGGTCAAGAAAAAGTACTATTTTTTCCATTTTAATTGTAAACTATGGCATCATATTGATTTAAATCAGTAAATGTAGTATCTTGATGATAATCATTATACCGGTAGTTCCGTGCATTTGACGATTGTAGAAATCATTATAATTTTACATATGCAGTAACTGGCTGCAATAAAGCACAAGAGTATTCTTGTTATTCATTGCACTTAAGTAATGTGTAAGATGAATTGCATTTACTAGAGAGTGTCTCAGAAAGTGCCAATCTTAGGGAAAATTGTGATGTTTCTATTTACCAATTTTTAGTCCTTGGGCTTTTTACAGAGAAATATATATTAATTGTTTAATCAAAGTGTGAATAGGTCAAGTACTTTCACTGCCATATGTGTTTTTATTATGTTGTTTCAAAACAGTTAAATTAAACTTATGTATTTTCAAATGTGTTGTAATGTGTTGTATGCAATATTGCTGTAATTATGTTGTGGCAAGCTTAATTTTCATATAATGATTAAACATGATATTACGAACATATATCTTTAGTTCAGTACATCTTAGTCATGTTATCATTTAATCTATCTAAACTGTCATTCATCCTATCCACAAACAGCATTTATGGCAGCTAAAATGGGACGTTTTATATTAAACTGTGATGGATTTTCCACTCAAATATCCAATAAAGTATATACTTCTTATCTAGAATGACCATTGTGGGTATCTGAAATAACCACTGTGCTTATTTAAAAGCAAAGCCTTGTATTTCAGATATCTAAGTTATAGATGCAATTTTACATAAGGAAAATTGGAAACAAAGATGTTTTGATGTAATATTGAGTAACAAAAAATGAAAGCTCAGTATTATACATGTAGATAGAAAACACAACACCATTAGTTTTGAAAGAATGACTGTACAAAAAGGCCATCTCTGAATGTCTGGTTTTCAAAAGGAAAATTTAATTTGTGAATGATATACATCAGAGTCAGAGAATCTTCATTGTCATTTGCACCACATGTGGTACATGTGATGAAACAAGATTATGTGCAGGGTCCCAGTTACATCCAACAATAAAATGTAAAAGAGAAACAGTAATAAGATCTAAGATATGAACTAAGAAAAACATCAATTAAAAATACACTAGGCCCTAATATCATAGAAAACATTACTTCGAACAGCAGCATGAACATGAGTGTATAAGCAGATGAGCACGGATGAACACAACATGAAACAGATCAGCAGCAACAAGATGTTTTGATTTTTTTTTTCACAATGATTATTCTGGTTAGAGATCCATGACAGCCTCGGGGTAGAAGCTCTTGTCTTTTGGTTCTACACTTAATGCTCCTCAACCTCCTTCCTGAGGGGAGTGGGGCAAAAAGTGTGTGTGCTGGGTGAGTGGGGTCCTTCATGATGCAGGTGGCTCTCTTCCTGCATCTGGAGGTGTAAATGTCTGTGATGGTGGGGAGACTGACTCCAACATCTTCTGTGCAGCCTTCACCACTCTGCAAAGCTTTTCTTTCTGCAGCTGTGCAGCCTCCATGCCACACGTTGATGCTGGAGCACAGGATGCTCTCCACTGCACACCTGTAGAAGGAGGTGAGGACTGAGCTTCTCAGACTAGCTCCTCTCAGCCGCCTGAGGAAGTAGAGTCTCTGATGAGCTTTCTTGATCAGGCTGATGCGTTGTTGCTCCAGCTGAGGTTATTGTTCATGTGTACAACTAGTACAGGGAACTTGAAAGTTATGCACCATAACTCATGTTTACTGAAGGAAGGGAACGAGGTGCAACATATTTGCTATGGGAATTGCGCCCCCCGCGCGATTACCTGAAGGAATACATTCCCACCTTTACAGCAGGTGTGTCACCGCCGCACCAGAGGCCCCGCCCTCTGGGTACTTAAATTAAGCGGCTGACGCCCATCCATCTTTCTCTTTTTGCCCTTCACCTCGCTTACACCTGAACTACCTCTTCGCGGGACTTCTCTGGTGCTTCTTTGCTCAAAGCTGAGGTGAGCTTGCTCCCTACACAGAGCGCACTGAGAGTGTTTCCTGCAAACTGCTGGGCTGGCGAAAGCTAGTCCGGCACATTTCTCTTAACCTCTAAATTTTTCTTCTCCTCTCTACAGATTGCTTTGTTCGACGGCGCTAACTACGCCACATACGCTAACTCCTAGCGAGCTAGCCAACGAAAGCGACGCGACGGAGGAGACTTTTCAAATAAAAAGAAAAAAGATTCTGGAAGGACTCGCTCGCCTCGTCTCGGCCATGCCTCCGGAGAAGGGAAAGCGAAAGGCGAGACTTTCAAAGAAAACCAGCGGGACGGCGAGCTCAACCTCGAGCGCCTGTCCCAGTGGATGCGGTTACTCCCTCGCAGCGACGGACACCCACGAGGCCTGTCCAGTCTGCTTGAATGCTTCACGCAAAAACAGCGCTGGATACGCCGGACTTTTGCCCACACTGCAGCCTCATGCTGGATGCTGTGTTGCGGCAGCGAGTTGACCTCGTCGCCAAGACCATGGGCGCCTCAGCGACGACTGCAGACGCAGACACAACGGAGCCACTCACTCCCACGCCGGAGCTCGAAAGCATGGCTTTGCACGACAGCACACGCGTCGAATGGGGCGACAGCCCTGACGGGCTGGCTCCTATGGTGGACCTATGTTCGACACCCGGGGCATGATGAACGAAGACGAGAATTAAGAGGAGTAATATCAGGAGTTCCAGTAGAAATGACACCCGAGGAAATAAAACGGGAAATTAGAGGAGGTAAAGTAACTGAAGCAAAAAGGATCACAAGTAAAAAAGATGGAATAATCAAAGAAACAATGTCTTATCATCTTACACTTTGAGAACACAATGCCAGAATGTGTGAGGATGGGATTTGTAAATTACAGAGTCAGAGACTACATTCCAAACCCTCTCAGATGTTTTATATGTCAAAGAATGGGACACACAGCAAAAAAATGTAAAGGGAAAATAAGGTGTGCAAGATGTGGGGGTCCACATGAGTATGGGAAGTGTGAGGCAGAGTCGAAGGTAAAATGCTGCAACTGTGGGGGAGAGCACAGTGCAGCATATGGAGGGTGTATAGTTCAGAAGGAAGCCAGAGAAGCCCAAAGAATTAAAATAACAGAGAGAGTATGATACGCTGAAGCACTGAAGAGGGTGAGAATAGTTGAAATGAAAGAAGTGCGTAATGAAGAAATTATCCAGAGAAAGGTGCAAAGCGTAAATGATAGTCAGAAGAACCAGAAGAAGTCACTGATACCACCAGCACCAGAACATATCACATGCAATCACAAATGTAAAATAGATGAAAAATCAATGATAGTGGAAAAAGAGAAGTTTCTTGCATTTATCTGTCATATCGTTAACGTAACAATACAAATGAAAAAGAAAAGTGATCAAATAAAATCCATTGTGGAAGCAGCAGGAAGGTTTCTTGATATGAAAGAAATACAAGCAGACCAGATCCACACACTATTAACAACAGTTGAACCGACAGGAAATGGACAAGGAACGGAATAGGAATGGTTTTTCATATTCTCCAATAGAATGCTAGGAGTTTGATAGCTAATGGTCAAGAACTTAAAAAATACATATACCAGTTAGAAACACTACCAGATATTATATGTGTACAGGAAACATGGTTAAAACCCCATTTAGACTTGAGAATTCATGGATATAGTACAATAAGGAAAAACAGAAGTACTGGAAGCAGTGGAGGAGGGTGTGCAACATTTATCAAGGATGGAATAGCATATAAGGAAATCCACCATTCAACACTATTTGAATGTATTAGCATAGAAATATACAACTTAAAAAGAATTGGACATATCAAGATACATAATTTTTGTAAAAATCTAGACAGTGAGGTATTTAAGGAAATATCCGGAGAGATAAACAGGAGAGAAATATGGTGCGGGGATTTTAATGCACACAATAACTTATGGGGTAGTAGCAAAACAGACAGTAATGGAAACATCATTGAAGAAATGATGGATGAAAGATCACTGGTTTGTCTCAATAATGGTCAAGGCACAAGATTTAATATCGATAAAGGTTCGGTCTCATATTTAGATTTAACTTTAGTATCAGATAATCTTGCAAAATCCTGTGATTGGAATGTAAATGGAGAATCTAGGGGAGTGATCATTTTCCTATTAGTACAATTATAAATGACAAAATAATCAAACAAGAGGACATTATGTCAACAAGATGGTGCTTTAAGAAAGCTAACTGGGAAACATTCAAAATTAATTGTGAGAAAAATAGTAAATTAGTTACTCTTACAGGGAACATTAATGAATGCAATAATCAGGTATTAGAGCTAATTTTAAATGCAGCGAACTCAAATATTCCAAAAGTAGTTTTAAAAAGAAAATCAAAAGTTGTTCCGTGGTGGACAGATGACTGCAGTAAAGCAATTAAAGAGAGAAATAAGGCTCTAAAAACCTTACAGAAAAACATGAACAGAGAAAACCTTATAGATTTTAAAAGAAAAACAGCAGTAGCACGTAGGACCATTAAGGAGGCAAAAAAGAAAACTTGGAGAGATTATTGTTCATCAATAGGATATAAAATAAATCTGCAACAGGTGTGGACTATGATTAAGAAAATGAGTGGGAAAAGAAGTGAACTTTAACGTCCAGCACTGGTTAAAAATAAAGTCAGAGTCAGAGAGTCTTTATTGTCATGTGGTACATGTGATGAAAACGAGATTATGTACACAGGGTCTCAGTTACATCCAACAACAAATGCAAGAGAAAAACAGTAATAACATCTAGGATTAGCTAAGAAAAAACAAAAAACAAAACATCAACTAGTAATACACTAAGCCCTAATGTAATAGAAAAACATCATTGTAAACAGCAGCACGAACACGAGTCTGTATGAGCAGATGGTCACAGATGAACACAGCAACAAGAAAAACAGATCAGCATCAGCACAATGTGATATTTTGCAGTGTTTATTCGTATTGATTATTTATTCATGAGTCTAACAGCCTCAGGGTAGAGAGGGTAAAGAGGTAATGGTTTCAAATAAAGACAAGGCTGATTCTCTTGGTGAGGCGTTTGCTGCAACCCACAGTGGAGAACATCTGGAACAACTTCACAGACAGCAGAAAGAACAAAAACTCAAAACATTCAATGATGTAGGACAGAAGAAAAATAAATCCATGTCAACACTTGATGACCATATAACTATGAAAGAAATTAAAATGGCGTTAAAAGACACAGGTTACTCAGCTCCAGGAGAAGATAACCTATGCTATGTTATGTTTAGAAATCTTCCAGAAATAACATTAAATATTATATTAAAACTGTTCAATAAAATATGGGAAGAAGGAACTGTCCCAAGTTGGAAACGAGCCATAATTCTACCATTTAATAAACCAGGGAAGGATCCATCATGCGCAGACAACTACAGACCCATAGCATTAACATCCCATCTATGTAAACTGATGGAGAAAATATTAGTTAGTAGATTAAAGTATGTTCTGGAAAAAAGAGAACTTAAATATCAATGTGGTTTTAGAACTGGCTGGTCCACAGTAGATGCTCTAGTAAGAGTGTGTGTACTGATATTGAAAAAACACTGAAAATGAAAGAAATTATGATTATAGTATTCTTTGACATAGAAAAAGCATACAATTCTATGTGGAGGGAAGGACTGTTAATACAACTAGATCAAATGGGAATAGACGGGAGGATGTATAACTGGATTGCCAGCTTCTTTAAGGATAGGTCAATAAGAGTTCAAGTTGGGGGTGAATTACATAGATATCATATATACATATGATATCTATGGTGAATTATCAAGAGTCTTCAAAGTGGGAAATGGCACCCCTCAAGGTAGTGTAATTAGTCCAGTTTTATTCTCAACATAATGATTAACAATATCTTTGCAAATCTTGACAGAGGCATCAAATCAGCACTATATGCGGATGATGGAGCAATATGGATGAGGGGGAGAAATGTTCCACATGTTGTTAAAAGCATTAGAAAAGCAATTACGGTAATCAAATAGAGAGCCGGGTCGGGGAGGAGGTCCTGCCCCAAGTGGAGGAGTTTAAGTATCTCGGGATCTTGTTCACGAATGAGGGAAAACTGGAGCGTGAGATCGATAGGCGGATAGGTGCAGCGTCCGCAGTGAAGCGGGCGCTGTACCGGTCTGTCGTGGTGAAGAGAGAGCTGAGTCAAAAGGCAAAGCTCTCAATTTACCGATCGATCTACGTTCCCACCCTCATCTATGGTCATGAGCTTTGGGTTATGACCGAAAGAACAAGATCTCGGATACAAGCGGCTGAAATGAGTTTTCTCCGCAGGGTGGCTGGACTCTCCCTTAGAGATAGGGTGAGAAGCTCAGTCATCCGGGAGGGACTCGGAGTAGAGCCGCTGCTTCTCCACATCGAGAGGAGCCAGTTGAGGTGGCTCGGGCATCTGGTTAGGATGCCTCCTGGACGCCTCCCTGGTGAGGTGTTCCGGGCATGTCCCACCGGGAGGAGACCCAGAGGAAGACCCAGGATACGCTGGAGGGACTATGTTTCTCGGCTGGCCTGGGAACGCCTTGGGATTCCCCCAGAGGAGCTGCTCCAAGTGGCTGGGGAGAGGGAAGTCTGGGCCTCCCTACTTAGGCTGCTACCCCCGCGACCCGACCCCGGATAAGCGGAAGAAAATGGATGGATGGATGGAAATAGAGAGCTGGTCTTATGAATGGTGTTTCAAACTGTCTGTAAGCAAAACTAAATACATGATGATAACAAACAAAAAGAAGATAAAAGATGAACATTTCTTACTATATGGACAACCTATACAATTGGTTAGTGAATTTAAATATCCTGGCTTATGGTTAGACAGTTCATACTCATGGCAATGTCATTTAAATCAGGTAGAGACAAAGTGTAAAATAGTAATAAATCTAATGAAAGCAGTGGCAGGTAATAACTGGGGAGCAGATAAACAATCACTTTTAAATATTTACAGAGCTCTCATGAGATCGACGTTGGACTATGGATGCAGTATGGAGCAGCAGCAAATTCAACACTTCAAAAATTAGACAGACTTCAATCCAGAGCACTACGTGTGTGCACAGGAGCAATAAAGACAACCCCAATTAATGCAATACTTATAGAAAGTGGTGAAACTCCGTTAGAAATGAGAAGAACTAAACTGGCATTAACTTACTGGATTAAACTTAAAAGAAGTAAAGAAAATCCTGCAGCGACGACAATTGAGGATTGTTGGGAATATAACAAATATCATAGAAACGGATTTGGGTGGAAAATAAACAAATTAGCGGAAATATATGGAATAGAAAATATAGAATTTGCACAGATTAATCCAAATAGTATTATCTCACCCTGGTTAATTCCAGAAAGTGAAGTTGATATGAAAATACTAGAAATGAAGAGAGAATGGAATGTAAATGAAATAGGGGTGAACACCAGCAAATACATTAGATAATCATATTATAATTACAGTACATGGAAATTTACACAGATGGCTCAAAAAATACAAAGGGGTGGGTGGGAATAGGAGTTTATATACCAGAATTTGAAGTTTGTATTTCCAAAAGGATATCAGATCAACTTTCAATATACACAGCAGAAATGGTGGCAGTTATATTTAGCTTGCAATGGATTGAGGAGGTTAGACCTGATAGGTGGTGATATGCACCGATTCAAAGGCTGTCATAGAAAGTATGCAGTCGAAAGGAAACGACAGGAAAGACCTTCTTTTGGAAATACAGCACACATTATTCCGGTTACACAGAGGTGGAATTGATGTACAGTTGTGTTGGGTACCAGCACACGAGGGGGTGGAAGGGAATGAGCGAGCAGATAAACTTGCTACAAAAGCATTGAAAGGAGAAATAACAGTTAATATAACGTTGGGGAAAGGAGAGGGTAAGTCAATTATTAAAGGAAGAGAAAAAGAAAAATGACAGAAAAGATGTAATGAAGACAAGAAAGGAAGAAAATTATTCAAAATTCAAAAATCAGTTACAATAAATAATTATAGAGAAAGATGTAGAAGAGAAGAGAAGAGGTGATAGTAATGAGAATGAGGGTAGGCCATACACTTCTAAATGATACAATGTTCTTGAAAGGGAAACGGAATGACAGTAGATGTGTGGAATGTGGGAATACAGAAAGTGTAGAACATGTACTGATGGAGTGCATTAAATATACAAATGAAAGCTTATGCTTATGCTTATATGCTTATATGCTTATGTTTATTATTATATGTTTCAGTGTTTTAATGTTTAAATAGTTACTGTTGCACCGAGGGACTGAGAGAAACGCAATTTCAATCCTGTGTATGTCCTGTACATATTGCAGTTCTGACAATAAAGTTGACTTTGACTTTGACTTGACTTTGAAAGGGACAGATTGAAAAGAAAAGTCAAAGAGGCAGGGAGAGTTTGGAGTATGGGAGGAATTTTAGGGACTGAAGGGCATAAAGATAAAATAAAAGATGTTAGAAAAGAGTTGTTCATTTATCTACATAACATTAATATTAAAAGTAGAATACTGTACTGTATAGGAATAAGAGGCCATGAGCTACACACTCTTGCTCAGTAGGTGGTGGTATACACCTGAACGTTGTTTGCAATCCGCCAATAAACTAAAAGAAGAAGAAGTGTCCGGAAGTACTTCTGCCATAAATCAGAAGAAGTACTTATTTTATGCTAACAGAAATGTGCTGTTCTAGACTACGATTTAATTTTCTGTAACTTTTCATTTAACTGATTTCAGTTCGTCTGTACCCGTTCCGAAACTATTATTTAAAGGAAACTTTGTCTAACAGAGATGAGGAGACATCAGGCTGAACAACGAGAGGAAGTGGCTGCTGAAGAAATGTCCGAGTTTCTGGAAACAACACATGCAGACTATAAAGAGGAACGATGTCGTTTAAAGGACAAACTGCAACACATCAAAACCCAAGATGCTGTTTTCAACCCAAAAGTTCTGCTTCACGGATTAGGTTTGTATCTAAACAGCGTTTTAGTGATGATTGTAGTTGGATTTGCGAGGTGTACCCCGCCACTCGCACAGGATTGCTGGACATGGGCACCAGCGACCCCCGTCATAGATATAATCATAGACATTATATATAGTAGACCAAGCATAGCCCGCTCCTGCGCAGGATTTAGGGCAGCCATCTTGGCGCTGTCACCCTTGTACTTTGCTGCATACAAACTAACAGAAAATGCCTCACCACTTCTTTGAAATAAGATCAATAATAGTGAGTGTAACATTTTTTCTGAATGCTCAGCTTAAGAAGGCAACAAGAATCCTTAGTTTCAACTGTTGCCTTTTATTTTTGCTTTGTTATAACAGTTATGTGCAGTTCAGTCAGTACAAAATAACTTCAATAAACTCACTAAATCACAGTATATGAATAAAATAACATGGACCTCATTCAGACAATGTTTTTGTGTACACACTCCCAGATATCACGTTTTTGTTTTAAAGGTTTCCAAAAGATAAATATATGTATATATATATTATTATATGTACATATATATTATTATATGTATATATATATATGTATGTATGTATGTATGTATGTATATGTATATATATGTATGTATGTATGTATGTATGTATATA
>JBBPBX010025535.1:0-11181 GCA_038048925.1 Garcialebias charrua
ATATAATGGAATATATTGTATAATATATTGGAATTATAATATATTGGAATATATTATAATATATAATATATATATTATAATATATTGGAATATATTTTACAATATATTCCAATATATTTTACAATATATTCCAATATATTTTTGTTTCGTAAGGGTGTATGGACTGACAACATCCGAACCCGCTGGTCCACCATGGTAGCCAGTCATTCATTAATTTTACTTACAGATTTTTATTTTAAGGACAATGAATGAGTGTACAATCTTTTGCTAATTTTGTTTCTTACATCATTATTTGTTTAACCAGTCTTTGTGGCATTGCAACGAGTGTCTTTAATAGCAAAAAAAAAAAAAATTGATTTGCTTCGTGTAAACACACAGCAACAAATTGTGTTAAACAAAATAACAAGAAACGAGATAAAATCTTAAGCAGTCGTGAGAGGAGAGGAGTCTGCAAGCCTTAAACGTATCACAGATTCCCTTACAGTCTAGCCTGAACAGTATTAACTGTGTATAATTCAACGTGTTCCACATAAGAGCCTTAACAGAGATGTCCTGTGGGTTTTTATTGCAGCCGTGCACGGAGCTCGCCAAGAGGAAGTGATTGATCACCGTCTTACAGATCGAGAGTGGGCAGAAGAATGGAAACATCTTGATAATGTACGTATGAGCATGCTTACTGCCAACTGACTCTTCGTTTTATTAACAATAAAGCAGCGGAGGAAAAAGGAAGGAGGAGGTCAGCAGTTTAATAAAGTGAGCTTCAGCGCTGAAGATGGCGAGCAGATGACAGGAACAGGAAGCGCTGACAGACACAACAGCCTCCGTCCCAGCTGAGCTAGCAGTTGACGGACAGCTGTCCCTGGGAGGTCCGTGTGTGTGCGTGTGTGCGTGCGGTGAATTAACAACTGACAGACACCTATCTGGATTCCCAGCACCCACCTCTGCGAACAGAAAATTGCGTGTGCTAATAAGCGCACACACACACACACACAAACAGGAACGAGGCCCCAGATGGAGCTCGGGACCCAGCAGAGAGCAGCTCCAGCTGGGCAGAGCAGCTGAGACGAGAGCCGAAGCTGCGGAGAGAACCGGCCGGGCCTGGACTCCTGCCAAATGAGAAACACTTCACTGAAATAAATATGGCTGGCTCGGAGCGGAGGGAGGGCGAGAGACGGAGCAGCGGAGTAGGTGAAAGATGAATGGGAAGTATAATATGGATTGGATGTCAACGATGCTAAAGCCATTAAGCAGACCTCGCCGGGTTTGAAAAGACGGGGCGCCGTGGGGGGAAAGTAATAGTTTATAATGGGGAAAAAGAAGAAGACAGGAAATCTGTTGAGCTGGCAGAGAACGGAGCAGAGGGCTGGAAGAAATCGACGCAACCTTTGCATCAACAGCCCAGCTGTTACATTATTATTGTTGTGACGCCTTTGGATGGTGAAAATCACTGACAGGCGCACAATCGGCTGACAGGGAGCGTGCACGTTGTCTGCCAGCTACAGGAGATGGGATGTGTTCAGGGAGGAATTGCATTCGCATGCTTAGTGGTTCCACACAGTGGAGAAAAAATATATATACCTTGGTTTATGGTGTTTTGTAAGGATACTTTACATTGAAGATTGTTGCTGTTTAAAGGGCCACTGGCATCATCTTTGCACTTTGCATAAAATAATACTATATATATATATATCTTGTATCATTTCAACTATGTTCGTTTTTGCAAACAAAATGATAAATTAATGAAAATTCCTTCCAAACTGAGTTTAAAATTAAAAACCGTGTTTCTCTCGGAAAAATCTGACTACCCGCGAATGCAACATTTGTGACGTTGCAAGGAGAAGTCTTTAGAACGCCCCTATTAAATATTCATGGCGAACTAGAAATAAAACAACAAAATTATCAATCTAAGTTAAGATTTGAGCGATTTGTCTTCAGTTTGGGAAGCAGGAAGTTAGATGAACGAGAAACAGCAGGTTCTAATTTAGGTCTGCACCCGTATGTATTTGACTCTTACCTTTTCAGGAAGTGAGGGAGCTCAGTCCGAGGGGGGGCAGCTTTATTTATTCCATTTTTGCCAAAGGTTTACATCTTTTGGGAAAGTGAAAAGGCTCACTTGTTCACTGATGATATTAGAACACCCAAATGCGACATAACCGGCATTTTTCAAGTCTTACAAAAAAAAGGCGATCTGGCTGAGAATGAATATGCGTTAATGGCAGACGCAGACTGAAGGTCCTCCTTCCTATGTCACAAATGTTGCATTCGTGTGTAGTCGGATTTTTCCGAGAGAAACGCGGTTTTTAATTTTAAACTCAGTTTGGAAGGAATTTTCATTAATTTAGCATTTTGTTTGCAAAACGAACATAGTTGAATGATACAAGATATATATCTTCTATCATTTTATGCAAAGTGCAAAGATGATGTCCGTGGATCTTTAATGTCTGTGTGTATGTCATGTTAGCAAAGAATTTCATAAACTACTGGATGTATTTTAATGAAACCCTCAGAAAGGTACCACTGGATACAAATCCACAAGCTTTATTTTATTTATTTTTACTTTTGGAGTGATTTAAGATGATCCGGTTAAGTAGGTTTTATTGTCATTCTCATCACATGTGGTACATGAGGTGAAACAAAATTGTGTACAGTACACAGGGTCCCAGTTACATCCGACAACAGCAAGAATCTAAAGTGTAAAAAGAAACAGTAAATAAGGATCTAAGATATAAACTAAGAAATAAGCAGGGGTGGAAGTAATGAATTAGAAATATGTTACTGTAATTAAGTAAATTTTGGAGGTACTTGTACTTTGATGAGTTTGATGAGTTCTTTCACGTGTGTAATTTTACTCATACTTAAAATCAAAAAAAGGCATTCAATACAGAAACAACTGGACTTTATTTGTAACAGAAGATGTTTTGCTTCTCATCCGAGAAGCTTTCTCAATTCGAATTGAGAACACTACTCGGATGAGAAGCAAAACATCTTCTGTTACAAATAAAGTCCAGTTGTTTCTGTATTGAATGCCTTTTTTTGATTTTATCATGTCCTGGATGACTGAGAATCTTCACCAGCATATACTCATACTTGAGTACAATTTAGACCATGTTCTTTGCTACTTTTAAAATCAGAAGTCGCTACTGAGTGCAGCCACAAATTGAATTAATATTCAAACATCTGCATCTCTGTAGCCAATAAGGTTCTCAGATCACGAACACACCAAAAGGACAACTCTGTAGAGTCATTAATGACTGAAGATTTGGAGAAAAAGCCAAAAATGGAGACAAATAAAGAAAATGACGAGGTAAAGGCTGAGGTCGAGTGCCCGTGGTCGTACCTGGAGAAATGTTTCATGCACAGAGGGCGAAAAGGAGACGGCGTCCAGATGTAAACTTAGTTTGATCTCTACGGTGATAACGGCTTACAAGACTTCAGCATCCAATATCGGAAAGCATATTGCAGTGGACGAGTTTTTACAGTTACCTGTATGATGTTGATGTTTTATTGTTTGCATGTGTTGGTTATTAGTTTGGACAAGATCTTAGTTGTCACTGCCATCAGTTTGCCTGGTACTAAAATAAGTCGGAGCGTCTGAGAAATGAGCTTTGAATGTAGCTGTTATATACAGTATTTCAAATTGAATGATTTCTATTGACAACACAATAAAACATCAATTGGTTAAAAAGTAATTAACACTCTGAGTAGTTTTTGAGAAGAGTACTTTGTACTTTTACTTAAGTATTTTGATAACACCAGTACTATTACTTGTAACTGAGTACAATTTAAGCAGTGTAACAGTACTTGTACTTGAGAATAAATTTTCGGTACTCTTTCCACCTCTGGTGTCATGTTAGCGAAAAATTCCATGAACCACAGGACATATTTTAATGAAACCCTCAGAAAGGTACCACTGGATACAAATCCACAAGCTTTATTTATTTATTTACTTTTGGAGTGATTTAAAATGATGACCACACGGCTAAGCTATAACTCAATCGGCTTTTTAAATAATTGGATGAAGGATATATATGTATATATATATTTTTTTTTTTAACAGAGTACATTACATTCTGACTTGTTTTCTTGTTCACTTTAAGTAACCACATTGCCGACTGTTTGCCTCCACAGCTCCTGAACTGCATCATGGACATGGTCGAGAAGACGCGGCGTTCTCTCACGGTGCTGCGACGCTGCCAGGAGGCCGACCGGGAGGAGATGAATCACTGGATTCGCCGCTACAGCGACGTAGAGGAGATGAAAAAAGGTGGGAGCAACGGACAGCACTGCCTTCCTCCTTCTGCTACTACTCTTCCTCCTCCTACTCCTCACCACAACTCCTCCTCCAACACGGCTAGCAGCAGCAGCGAGTCACTCCCCATAGGAACTTCCTCGGCTGCTGAAAGGCAGACAGGCAGACAGACAGGTAGACAAACACACTCAGGGGTTATGTTTGGCAAAGCAAAGCACTCACAGCAAGGTAGCGCTCATTTGAATAGCTGAAAATGCCTTAATGTGCCAATTTAGACACAAAAAAGTCAGTTAGATAGGTGATCATATTTTTCTGCACGTTTGAGCTCACGCCGTGCAGCAATTCAAACCCAGCTGCAGCATCTTGGGACTTTTTAACCACCTGATTGTGATCTCATGTTGACAGCTTCCTCATTCATTGCTTAAATTTGGGTTCATTTCAAACTGTTCATTACGTCTGTGAAAAGGTTATTTGGAAAAAGAAAAAAAAAAAAGTGCTGGCAGCTTATCAACCGGTGTTGCCTGATATAATCTGTATCAACTCCAAAAATAGAAGTGGAAACTGGATGGATGTTTTATTACGAGGTTGTGTTTTTATTTGTGTGTAACGTGTGTTCCTGGGTTTGTGTTGCAGAGATCCACAGAGACTTCCTGCATCGGCCTCCCTCAGGGTACCTGCCTGAAGAAATCTGGAGGAAAGCCGGTAAGAGCCGAACAGCCTCCTCCTTGTTGTCTTCACAGGACTGACCACACACAAGCTAACACAATGCACATCATCACTCTTCGTGGCCCTCGCCCTGGCCACAGAAACAGATGGACAAATCTGAGGCCGTACAGCTCGAGGTCCATCGGGCCAGAGGCCCTGTGTGTCACTGGTGCTAAATGCGCTCCATTTGTCACCACTATGAAAGGCCACTGCAGTTAAAGCTGCAGTGAAAATGCAGTCACCGGGTCTACGATGGGCCGCAGCAGCGCCTCACGGGGTGTACCGGTATCTTAACTGGTCTTCTTTCACACTCCTTTCCTCAGGAAAGAAGTTTTATCGAACTCCATAAAAGTTGGGCTTTTGTATAACATACCATACCATACCAATTTATTTCTAAACTACTTAAAATACAACATATCAGCCGTCCGAAGTGCTGTACAAAGACATAAACAAGCACAAAACAATAAAAACAATCATATAAATAATCAGAACATCACAATTAAAAGAATACAACATTAAAACAGGGATGCTAACTCACTCTAGGTTAAAAGCCAATGAAAAAGATGTGTTTTTAAATGAGTTTTAAAAACAGAGATTGATGGGGACTGCCTGACCTGCAGTGGCAGCTCGTTCCACAATTTAGGAGCCAGAGCTGAAAAGGCTCTGTCTCCTCTGGATTTATAAAAGGTTTTTGGGACTGCTAAAAGCATCTGGTCAGAGGATCTAAGAGCACGTGATGGCATGTAAAGGTGAAGCAGTTCAGACAGATAAGAGGGACTAAAACCGTTCAAAGACTTAAAGGTGCACTCTGCAGTTTCTGTAGAACGCAGCACTTAGAAACATTTTTCAACAGGGAAAGCATTCTGGTCCCTCCCCCTCAGAGCCATATATGGCTCTGCTCCCCCTTGCTCTCGCTGAAATTCAGCTCTGCCTTCTTAGCTCCGCCTCCACTACATGTCCTGTCGCAGCCGCTGCAAATTTCTGTGTTTATATGTTAATAAAACGTTCTAAAAATAAAAACATGGAGCGCTGGTCCAGCACACCAGAACACCAGGAAATCTGCAGAGCCTCGCGCAGCCACGTTGAACCCGAGTTTAATTCGCTCGTGACAAATTCATTCATTTCCTCATTTCAGTCATGGAGTCAGCGGAGGAGGAAGCGATCACTTGACTTTTGGCAAAAAAACAAAAGAAAAGTCCAGATCAGGGATGAAGAAGGGGAATTTAATACATTTGTGTCACATACAAAACAGTTTTGCATCGCTTTGCAATCCTTTGAACGAGAATGTGCACGGCCGCTGGGGCTGGGACAGGCGGGGGCGTGGGTTAGGAGCGTGAGAAGTGAGAAGCTCTGTTTTTATTGGCTGGTTAAAAACTCTGTTTTTATTGGCTGGTTAACGGTGGGTCACTGTGGGAATTTAGAAATGCTTTTAGTAACACCTGGAGAAGCAAGGGGAATATATTGCTTTGGACTACTCTGACTGACGAAGCCCTCTGGAGTGAGGGTGAAACGTTTCTACTAAAAAGAAACTGTCCAGATGAACTGATTGAGAATGAGCGGAAGGGGAATATAGTTTTTTTCAGAGATTACTTTGTCTAACATCAGTCTGTCAGGAGATAGTGACAGAGTGAAGAAATATGTTAAAAATATATTTTTAGAAAACTTACAGACTGCACCTTTAAAAACAAACAATAAAACTTTAAAATGGATTCTAAACTGGACAGGAAGACAATGAAGGGACATTAAAACTGGAGTGATGTGCTCGCGTCTGCCTGTACCAGTCAAAAATCGTGCAGCAGCATTCTGTACCAGCTGTAATCGTGAGAGCGAGGCCTAACTCAGATCAGAAGAGAGTTACAATAATCCAGCCGTGAAGTAATAAAAACGTGGATTACTGTCTCTAAGTGGCGCCTAGAAAGGAGGGGCTTGATTTTTGACATGTAAATAAAAACATTGGGCTATGGAGTGATCTGTAAGTTTTACAAGCCCTTGTTTTCTTCAGAATGGAACATAATAAGCATATCAAACGTCGTATTTAATTATTATTTTTTTTTTAGCATTTTGTATTTTATAGCAGAGACACGTCACACAACGTTAAGACAGAGGTGACAGAAGGTTGTAAATATAAGTGGTTTGACAAAAAAAAAAAAAACAGCTGGAAAAGCATTTTCAGAATACTGTAATGATATTCTTTGTGACCGTGTCAGCAGAGGACTGGGTGTAAAAAGAGTGTTTTGGAGAGCTCTCAGATATAAAGATGGACAGAGTTCACCCTGGCTGTAAAAATAATCTGCTAAAATGTGTGGAGCAAATTCAGAATAAGGCTTCTCCACAAAAAAAAAGGGACCCCTAGAATTACATTTCATCTGCAGTTTATAATATCTTTTAAAATATTTCAAGAATTTGGATAAATCTCTGTATTCAAAAAACAAGACTGAGTCAATAATTCGTCTATTGTTGATTGTTTAAGGAAATTTCTACTGTTGCTGTTGTCATCATTCTTTAGTTTATAGCAGGTCGCTCTTGTAAATGAGTCCTCGGGGCTCAATGAGATTAACCTGACGACATAAAGGTTGAATGAATATTGGGTGGTCATGATCTTCAGGTCCTCAGGCTGGACTGCGTTAAAACCAGGTCCGGTTCGGTTCTGGACACCACTGCATGCGCTCAGGAGCACGCCCGCAAATCACTGTCCGTTAACACGATTTGCCGTGCCATCCGCAAATACGGCTTTAAAGATCATGCAAATAAGAACGTGAACACTATCCAGAAACACCGAGTTCATTTAAAATGCACTGAGGCAAAGTGGAGAACTGATCTGTGGTCAGATGAATCAAATTAGAAAACTGTTTTAGAAAACATTCTGCATTAAATAGGCTAGTGACCATTTGGTCTATTAATGCACAGTTGAAAATCGTGCCTCTCTGATGGTATTGGGGTGCATTAGTGCCTCTGGTACGGGCAACTTCACACACAGAACTGTACATATGTGTTTTAGTACAATAAATGCTCCTATCTGACAATAAAAAAAAATCCAGCAAAGAAGACCCAGGAGCGCTGAAAATCTAGAATCCCACATCAGACAAAAATGAGACAACATTCGCTTCCAGAAACAAAAACTGGTCTTGTCTGTTTCTAAAAAATTGTTAAAAGAAGTGGGGATGCTTCAGTGATAAACACGACCTTGTACAGTGTCGCTGCCATAAAATTCTAATTAACAGGTGGTCCTCGACTTACGACGTAGATCCGTTCCTACGCGGCATCGTAAACCGATTTTCGACGTAAGTCAGAACATATGTACATACTGCACCATATACATGTACAGTACTGTATTACCAAGCACTTAGCCTATCCTAAAACAGTACCCTACATAAATATAAAAAAACACATACGTTCGGGAGCCATAATGAAGGAAAAAAGAGTTAATGGCCTACCAGGATGCTGTTGACACCGTTCTCCTCGGTCCATCCGCTGTACCTGTATTCCGTTTTCCGTTTACGACGTAAAACCTCGTTCACAGTACAGTACAGTATTCCTCCGCTGCTGCACCGCGTACAGTACTGTACAATATTTTCTGCCTCTCCACCGCACTAAGTACAATATTTTCCGCCACCTCACCGGGTACAGTACAATATTTTCTGCCTCTCCACTGCACTAAGTACAATATTTTTTTGCCACCGCACCGCGTACAGTACAATATTTTCCGCCTCTCCACCGCACTAAGTACAATATTTTCCGCCGCTGCTTTACGTTTACGACGTAAAGCCGTTCCATCCGCCGTATTCCACATTCCGTTTACAACGTAAAACTGCGTAACTCGGCTTTTCACAGTAATTATTTTCTTTTCTTTTTTTATGGGAGATGCACCGTAACCACGAAACGTCGTAACCCGAGGATTACCTGTACACATTTTCTTTCTTTTATTGATCCAACTGGGCGGCTGTGACTGAGTGGTTAGAGCAGTCGTTCTCTAATTCAAGCGTTGGGGGTTCAATTCCACCAGCAGCCACATGTTCAAGTGTCCTTGGGCAAGACGCTGAACCCCCTCATTGCCTCTGATGTGTGTCCCATCGGTGTATGAACGTGATAAAGCTCTGATCTAGTAGAGTGATGAATGAATGGGTAAATGAGGACACAGATCGTAGTGAAAAGAGCTTTGAGTATCTTGATAAGATAGAAAGGTGCTACAGTATATAAGTGCGGTCCATTTACAATTTCTTAGTCTCAACATGAGAAACGTTTACTATATTCCATTGTGAAAGAGACTGGGGTAGCTCAGAGGTCAGTGTCCCAGCCTTGTAGTCCTGAGGTTGCGGGTTCAAACTCAGATTGAGTTAAGCTGGGTTTATACTAGCGTCTCATGTCTTTTACCTCCCGCCGACATGTCTTTTACCTCCCGCTGAGTGAACCCAGCGATGATGCAATTGCGTGTGTGTCACCGACCGCATGAGTGTTTATACTTGGCAAGACGTGGGGGGATAAATTATAATAAATCCCTCCCTCTTCCCTCCCACTGCATTCCAGGATTTCATGAAAAAAATGAAAGGAGGCAGAAGAAGAAAAAAATCTCATTATTTCTGTCCCTTCTTCAAACAAAATTAACAATCAATTCAAATAGCAATCACATATATAAAAAAATATAAGATATTAAATGATTTCTCACACAAAATAGGCTTTAGTTACAGTTTTGCACGCTGTACCCGTATAACCGTATTATTAAAAAAATAAAAAAAACTCAACCATGATTCGAACTCACGTCCTTTGGAGTTGCGAGCGCAACATTTTAACCACTCGACCACCAGGACTCGTTGTCTAACAGCGGAGTTTGCTTTGTTTTAAAGGGTGCATGCAAGCGCGCACATGCTTTGTGTGTGTGTGTGTGTGTGTGTGTGTGTGTGTGTGTTGGGTAGTGTGAGGCGCACGGTACAGACAAGTTTCTCTTCAAATGTCTGTCAAAGCAAAAACAAAAAACGCCCACAAACTTTGAACCAATCACACGCTGCAAGCCGCATCGTCGGCGTCTCGGAGTTCTGCTTGGGGGCTATGTACACGACAGGCTGTCGAACGGGGGATAGCAGCAGGAGTGCGGCCAAAAGTTGAGCAATGTTTGCTCCAAGGGCGTAACTTTGTGTTGAAAGTTGGTGGGGACGGAAATCGAAAATGCTGCAAATGCTGCATCTGCTTTTTTGGACAAAGTACCGGTACTTTTTTCAATTGTGTATGTCGTAATAACAATAACAGTTGTATGACACCCTTACTAGCAGTTCAACAGCTGTATGATACTGAGTAGCAGTTTAACAGCTGTATGACTCCCTGAGTTAGCATTTATCCTGTCAGATCATTGTACATTGTTATTAACACCTTCATTTTCATTACATCAGCACACAAGTTTTATACAAAAGGTCTTTGTAAGAAGGCACGATACAGAAAGACATTGTTAACAGGAATAACAATAATAAACTTTATTTAAATAGGACCTTCCAGCAACAACTTGCATTGTCCAAAGTGCATTACAAGATAATAAAGATAAAAGTTGAATGAATGAATGAAAATAATACTACAAACCGGATTCCAAAAAAGTTGGGACACTAAAAAACTGAATGCAATGATGTGGAGATGGCAAATGTCAATATTTTGTTCATAATAGAACATAGATGACAGATCAAAAGTTTAATCTGAGTAAATGTAACATTTTAAAGGAAAAATATGTTGATTCAAAATTTCAGTGTCAACAAATCCCAAAACATTTGGGAAGTAGCAATAAGTGGCTGGAAAAAGGAAATTGAGCATATAACGAACAGCTGGAAGACCAATTAACACTAATTAGGTCAATTGACAACATGATTGGGTATAAAAAGAGCTTCTCAGAGTGTCAGTGTCTCTCAGAAGCCAAGATGGTAAGAGGATCACCAATTCCACCATTGTTGCGCAGAAAGATAGTGCAGCAATACCAGAATGGTGTTACCCAGCGTAAAATAGCAAAGACTTTTAAGTTATCATCATCAACCGTGCATAACATCATCAAAAGATTCAGAGAATCTGGAACAATCGCTGTGTAAGGGTCAAGGCCGTAAAACTCTACTGGATGCTCGTGATCTCCGGGCCCTTAAACGTCACTGCACCTCAAACAGGAATGCCACTGTCAAGGAAATAACAGAATGGGCTCAGGAATACTTCCAGAAAGCATTGGCAGTGAACACAATCCACTGTGCCATCTGCCGGCAGCT
>JBBPBX010025535.1:19402-34717 GCA_038048925.1 Garcialebias charrua
ATGTATATGTACTGTATATGTATATACTGTATATATATATGTATATGTATATATATATGTGTGTGTGTGTGTGTGTGTTCAATAATAAATATTTTGCTAACAGACAAACAGAGGTGACTGCAAAGAGTTAATGGCAACATTTTAAACAAACTGTGTGTAATCTCTCAGCGCACAGACTATTTGCTCGTGGTCAGTCTGAGTTAGTACTGCACCAACAGTTCAGTCTGTTTTTGTCTTTTAAGATGAGTTGGGTGTGGCAGCCATCTTTATAGAGTTGACTCTTTGTACATGTAAGGATTACTTTCTGCAACTTTTTAAAAGTATTTTATTACCAGATAGAGAGAAACGCATGCCCTGACACTGGCAAAAACATTATTGTCTGCATTAGTCTTTCTGTGTCTGAATTCTCCGAGTTCCTCCTGTGAGATTTGTAGAAGCTGCGATTTAAACGTCACACAGCTGAAACATGTCCAGCTTTAATATTTATGCTCATCAAAGTTAAACATGTAGAGTTGAACATGAGCTGAAAGTGTCTGTTTAAACTGAAGTGATGTTTTTTTTACCTTCTAGCTCACGCCAGACTAATGTTCAGGGAGACAGTAACCATAGAGGATGCCGTGACTGCCGTCTCTGTCATGGAGTGCTCCATGCAGGTAAGGACAACACTTCTTACATGTGCTCGTCCCTCCTTGGGGGCTTAGTCTTAGCACTACTCTGACTCTGGACTGTCACCCAGCTGGGCTGGAGGACCGCTAACTGGAGCTAGCCTCAGTGGCTTCACGCTGCCTTACAGGACCTGGTTAGCTACTTGTTTTTCTACAGCGTGGAGCCAAGCGTCCAGTTCAGACAGCCTCTCCTCTAAAGCTACCATAAGTCAACATTTGTTACATGATGTATCATTACCACTAAAGGAGGCAGAGGAATAACTAAATATCTGACACACAGAGCAAAATGCTCCTGTATGTCTGTAAATCACTAAACAGCTCTGCCCCCTCCCATCTTACTGATCTGCTCCAGCTGTGTCCCACCACGCTCTCTCAGATCAGCAGACCAGTTGCTCCTCACAGTTCCAGGAACTCGTCTTAAACGCAGACGTGACAGGGCCTACTCTGTAGCAGGACCAAGACTGTGGAACGAGTTACCTCTGCTTGTCAGACAGGCCCCTCCCTCACAGTTTTTTAATCTTGCTTAAAAACACCATTACCGAATTCGTCGTCGTAAAATACGCACCTGTGTATAATACGCTTTGTCCAATTATTGGAAATAAACCAGAAAAAAACGTACATTATACGCTTCGGTGTTTAATACGCATCTATTATGCGTCACCGCTACGCGACGCGTCAGCGACTCATTTGCCCTGCTTAAAATGGCTGCCACAGAAGTGGGCGAGCACCGAAGGAATTTACAACAAAACACGGTAAAAACTATTATTTCTTTGCGAGAAAAAATATATTTCTTAGCTGACTTTATAGCAAACGGGCTCCTGAGCTTAACTATATGTGAAATCAGCTGGTCTGAGCTGGATTTAAAAAAATAGTTCGCCGATTTGCAAACAAGCGGTTCGGACGCTTTCTTTCTTTAAATTTAGCTAAATAAATGCTTAAAAATATATATTTCTTAGCTGACTTTATAGCAAACGGGCTCCTGAGCTTAACCAAATGTGAAATTAGCTGGATTTAAAAATCTGCAGTGTTGTTTATGAGTTACAGTATCTTGCAAACAAAAACAGTGAACCTCACAGCTAAATGCAGCTACATCCAGAGCAGGGGGCGGGCAGCGACAGAGTCAGTCCGACCAGAGGAGGCTTTTTTCGGACACATGAGCTAGAAACGTCTGGAAGTGGCCCTCCTCTTCCTCTTCGCTCTCTGAGTCCTCTGCTGCTGCTCAGAGCGCCCATAGCGGCCGAAACTGGTACTGCACTATTTTTGCCCAAAATGAAAAACGGCGACATCAGAGCGAAAAATGGGTCTAAAAATATGGGGAAAAATCCATAGATAATACGCTTCGGTGTATAATACGCAAGACATTTAAATGAGCAAAAAAACTGCGTATTATACACCGACAAATACGGTATTCACTGACTATCAGCTCTGTGCTGAGCCTGTGTGCATCACACTGTGTTGGTCATGTTGTTGTTGTTGTTATCCACTATTGTTGTTGTATCTACTTTCAATTTCCTGTTATGTAATCTGTTGCTGTGTGCGTGGTCTGTTAGTCCCTGTACAGCACTTTGGTGTGCACTGTTTAAAGTGATTTAAAAATGAAGTGGTATGGTAAGAGAAAACAGAGGAAGGTGGGAGAGCTAAGCTAAAGTTGGCAAGAGCTAGCAGATCCAAGTACCGGTACACCAATAAAAACCAAAAAGTGTTGAAAGACAAACAACAGTACTGAGTGTGTTTGTGTACTGGAATGAAAAACTGCAAAAGACATAGATCCAGAAAAACAGACTCCTCGAGCACATCAATTACTCGAGCAGCCAGCAGAGAAAACAGGAAGTGACACAATGTGTCTTACCACAAACGTCCTCTAATGTGACTCAACTTGTTCGTTCAGAGCTCTCCAGGATCCACATGATACTTGAATTTAGATGTAATGGAAACTCTTGTGCACGTGGAAGTTCAAAAACACCACAAAGTTTAATTTTTCACCTTTTATTAAACTAACAGTAGTTACATGTTGATATGAAACTAATGAAAACATTTACTAAACCTTCATCTTTAGTCAATATTTAATGTAATTTTAGCTTGGATGACTCCAGAAATGCTCCCATTGTATCTCACACTCCTGCACGTGAGCTCTGGATGTTGGTGGTTTCCTCACATGAACTGCTGCTTCAGGTCCTTCCACAACATCTGGATTGGATTAAGGTCAGGACTTTGACTTGGACATTCCAGAACATGAACTTTATTCTTCTTGAACATTCTTTGGTAGAACATCTTGTGTTCTGAGGGTCATTGTGTCGCTGCATGAACCACCTTCTCTGGAGATCCACTTCATGGACAGATGTTCTGACATTTTCTTTTAGAATTCTCTGATATAATTCAGAATTCATTGTTCCAATGATGGCAAGTCGTCCGGGTCCAGATGCAGCAAAACAGGCCCAAACCATGATACCACCACCACCATGTTTCACAGATGGGATAAGGTTCTTCTGCAGGAATGCAGTTTTCCTTTCTCCAAACAACAGGTTTTCATTTAAACCAAAACGTTCATTTTGGTCTCATCGTCCACAAAACATTCTTCCAACAGTCTTCTGGCTTGTCCACGTGATCCAACAATTTTCAGTCAGGTCATCTGGACAGTTTCTTTTTTTTGTGCTGAAACGTTTCACCTTCCATCCAGAAGACTTCATCAGTCAAGGAAACACACAACTGATTCTTCCCCCAACAGTTTACTCCAAAGTGCTAAGATGGTCTCTTTGGCACGCCCCCTCCTCCGATGCCGGCCCTCTCCCTCGTCATGACAGTCATGTCAAACTGGTTCAAAACCAACAAAGTTCATGCTCAATAATCCAGGTGTACAATCAAACAATTTTCACTGTAAATTGTTGGATTGTACACCTGGATTATTGAGCATGGACTTTGTTGTCTACGTGATCTTTATCAAACTGCAGACGAGCAGCCATGTTCTTGTTGGAGAGCAGTGTCTTCTCCTTCAACCCTGTCATGAACACCATTGTTGTTCAGAGTTCTCCTGATGGTGGACTCATGAACATCGAGACCTTCAGCTGTTAGAAGTTACCCTGGGCTCCTTTGTGACCTCACGGACCACACCTTGCTCTTGCAGTGATCTTTGTTGGTCCACCACTCCTGGGGAGGCAACAATGGTCTTGAACTTCCTCCATTTGTTCACCATCTGTCTGACTGTGGATTAGTGGAGTCCAAACTCTGTACAGATGTTTTTTTTTACCTTTTCCAGCCTGATGAGCATCAACAACTGTTTTTCTGAGCTCCTCAGGAACCTCCTTTGTTTTTCCATGATCCACTTCCACATACATGTTGTGAAGAGCAGACTTTGATAGATCTTCTTCTTCTTGAGTTTTCTTTAGCGGTTGGCATTCAAGAGTTTGAAACATTAACTGGAATAGCGCTAAAAAAAAACTCCATAAGGATGTATAAATAAATAAATAATGCTCAGATTCTGTTGAACAAATGAGTCCTTTTCAAGTATTTCAACAAAATGTTGGTGCTTGCAGAACTTGAGTTTTGTTGTAGCAACTCTACAGGGTCGTATCTGACGTTTATTGCATTGAGTCTATGAATCATCTGTCTTCTTTCATGATGGTATTGTTGGCAGATCATTAACACATGCTGTATGGTCTCATCTTCTCCATAGTAGTCACATTTACCCGTGTTATGTTTCCCTATGATGAATAGTGTCCTGTTCAATCCTGTGTGTCCAAATCTGAGTCTTGAGATGACAGTTTCTTCACTTCTGTGTCTTTCAGCGCTCCTCATTTCTCCAGCTTTACGTTGAATTCTGTAGAACCATCGACCTTTTCTTTCTTCTTCCCATTGCTTTTGCCATTTTTCCCTCATTCTCTACTTTGTGGTACTTTTCATTTCTGCCCAACTGAATTTTACATTTATTTCCACTGAATTGTTTTTGGTGGCCTCCTTTGCAACTTGATCTGCCATTTCATTTCCTCTTATCCCTATGTGTGCTGGGATCCATACAAATGCAACTGTTAACCCCCTTTGATAGATCCTGTTCTGTAAATCAAACAAGTCCACTCACACCTGACTCTAATTTCACCTTCAAATTAACTGAGAATCCTAGAGGTTCACATACTTTTATCATCACAAATATGTAATCTGGATCATTTGTATCAATAAATGAATGACCAAGTTTAATGTTTTTGTCTCATTTGTTTAACTGGATTCTCCTGATCTACTTTTAGGACTGGTGTGAAAATCTGATGATGTTTTAGGTCAGACTGATGCAGAAATGTAGAAAATTATAAAGAGTTCAAACTTTCAAGCACCACTGTACCACAGTGAATCTATTTATGATGCAGTATTTGAACTCCTAGATGTATCTTGTTCTCCTCACAGTAACTGTGGAGTTTTTGCTACAGTCAGTAACTATCTGCCCCCTCTGTCTTTCAGGGAGGGGCTCTGCTGGGAAATGTAAATGCTCTGCTGACATCTTTCCCTGCTGACCCTGTCCAGCAGTATCAGACCCAGTGTCAGATACTGCTGGAAGGACTCCAGCTGCCTGCACTTCTGCAGAGTGAGATGGACCGACTGGCCAGGTAAGAGCCTACAGCGCTGTCACTTCAACACAGTTGATTTACATCAGGCCAGTTCACAACAAAACAACAAAGAAAAACACGTTAATGATAGAAATAATTACAAATACGAACAGGTGGAGCAAAGACAGTAGCAGAGTGAATGAAAAAGTGTGGTCAGGTTGTCCTCCAGCAGTCTAAACCTATAGCAGCATAACTAAGGAACAGCTCAGGAAACCCAAGCTAACTCTAACTATAGGATTTAGTGTTAAAACTGGACCATGTGTCAGCCTCATGGACAGAAACTGGAAGTTGGTTCCACAAGAGAGGAGCCTGAGAACTGAAAGATCTTCCTCCAGTTCTGGTTTTGGAAACTCTAGGAGCCACAAATAAACCTGCAGTCTGAGAGTGAAGTGCTCTGTTAGGAAAACATGGAACAATAAGATCTGTAATATAAGATGGAGCTAGGTTGTTGAGGGCTTTGTAGGTTAGAAGTAAGATTTTGAATTTTATTCTGGATTTGACAGGGAGCCAGTGGAGAGAAGCTGAAACTGGAGAGATATGATCTCTCCCACTAACTCCAGTTAAGACTCTGGCAGCAGCGTTTTGGATCAACTGAAGACTTTAAAGAAGGATTTGGACATCCAGATAATAAACCATTGTAACAGTCCAGTCTAGACGTGACAAATGCATGAACCAGTTTTTCTGCATCATTTTTAGAACAGATGTTTCTAATTTTAGTGATATTTGTCAACAATCAAACCTCCAACTTCCATGTTAGAAGACGACCAACCACTGATCCACGGCTGTTCCTTATATTAGAACTAGACACTGAGTCCAGTAAACTGACATAATTTAATTCAATTCACTTTATTTCTATAGCGCTAAATCACAACAAAGTTGTCTCAGGGCACTTTACAGGAACAGTCACATACCGGTACGTAGAAAAAACAATTACAGGTAGTCCCCGATTTACGAGCGGGTTCCGTTACAACGAGGCGCTCGTAAACCGGAAATCTCGTAATTTGGAACGGCCGCCACGTGTCTCGTAAGTCCGGAATTTCGCTCGTAAATTGGAACGGTTTTGCTAGCGCGACTACGAACACTCGTTTTTCATCGAAAAACTGCTTATGAGTGCATAAAAATGATCGGAAACGTGTGTCCACATGTTTAGCTAACGAACTGTGGTGAAAAAACACAGAAAAACTCAGTATTTTTTGCGTTTTTTCAAAAAATTCGCCAGCTCGTAAGTCCGGAACCTCGTAGATCAGAGCGCTCGTAAATCGGGGACTACCTGTAGTAAAGTTCTCTATCGAAGGAAGCAGCAGACAAGTTGAATCTTCACTTTGTTGCAGTCTCCCATCCTGAACAAGCACAGTGGCAACAGTGGAAAGAAAAACTCCCTTTTTAACAGGAAGAAACCTCCAGCAGAACCAGGCTCAGGACAAGTGGTGATCTGCTTTGACCAACTGGGTTTAGAGGACAGAAAGGAGAAACGAACACAGAATGATACAGCTAATATTTTGATAACTCTGAGAGCTCAACAGGACAAAAACAATCTAAAGATAAGTCAGGCTGTGGTGACACGTCTAACACTGCTTCATTTATTAATTAAACATTGACAGTGGGATGAAGGCTGCTGAGTATTCTCTGCTGACGTACAGTGTTAAGTAGTAAATCAGATAAAAAGTCAAGAGTTCATACAAAAACTGAGAAGAAGGGTCTGTTGGACAATAAATAAGTAAAAGTGATTTTCATCTTGGAGGATAAAACATGAGGAGCAAGGACTCAGAATTACAACTAATCATGGGTTTAGGTTTAATTTTTAATTTTGACTGAGATAATAGCAGCGTGTCCTCCTCAACCTGTTGTTTTGCAACATGAACATTTAGATTATGACGTCATTTATGCAACATAATGCATTCAACCAAAAATTTGCAGAAAAAAGTGCCTATACATTTGGGAATGATTGTAATTTCTGGACTATAGAGTGCACTTTAAAATAAGCCCTGCACACTAAATAAATAAAAATTGTACATATATAGTCTGCACTTGTGTATAAGCCACGGGTGTTCACGTTGTAACACGAGATATTTACACAGAAATACAAACTTTTAATTAAATACGTACTGGTACCATACAAAAATACATACAACAATTTTTTTTCTTTTCTGAACAGTGTCTTTAACACGGTTGGTTATAAAACATATATACTGTAGTAGTTTACCAGGAAAAGTCACTGATCACTATGTTCATCTTCCGCCTGTGCACTGAAACCACTACCGTCTTCTTCAGTGTCAGAATAGAACAGGTTCAGAGAAACTTCGTCACAAACGTCCTCCGTCTCTTTTGTCTTCTATAAAAATACAGAAGCCTACCAGGAAGTCATTGATCTCTATGTTCATCTTCCTCCTGCTGCAAGCTTGAGCTAAAGTTGCTCTGCAACATACAGAGGAGTCCTCCGTCACATGCTCTGCGCATGTGTGTATGTGTGGGGGGGTTCTTCTCCCTTCCTCGTTCCATTGGTCCACTATAGCCGTTTTCGCACTTTACAGCCCTCCCCGGCCCAGCCCGGCCCGACCCGGCTTCTAACCCAGGTTCATCTTGTTCGCAGTTGCCTTCTCGGGCCGGCGTCAGCCCGAGTTTTAGAACCCGACCGACGGAGGTTCTAAGCGGGCCGAGCTTCCGGGCCCAGTTTGACGTCATGTACTGCTCATCATTTGGTTCGTTGTTTGTAGCAGGGGCCGGACTGCTGCGTGTCGAGTCATCAACTGCATCGTTCTAACAACAACCTCCATTTTACGTTAGAGAGAAAACGGGAAACATGTCTTCCTCCCATGCCCCCGTTGCGTGGTCTAACGATGAAGTCAGCTTCTTTTTAAACTACATAGCAGACGAGCGTGTACAGAGGGAGCTGGACAGCAGCACACGCAATGAGAAAGTTTTTAAGCGTGCGTCGGACCTGGAAAGAGCAACACGCCTCAGTGGCTCACTGGAAGCACGTCTGGTTGCCACTCCAAACTTTATCTTGACTCGGGTTTGATCCTCACTTGGTGAACTTATTTTATGTTTGTCTTTTATTGGATTTTAAAAAAAGGAGTTTGTGTTAACCACAGGCATAACACAAACTCCTTTTTTTTTAATCCAATAAAAGACTAACGTAAAATAAGTTCAACCAAGTGAGGATCAAACCCGAGTCAAGATAAAGTTTGGAGTGGCAACCAGACGTGCTTCCAGTGAGCCACTGAGGCGTGTTGCTATTTCCAGGTCCACTTTTCCTTTAAATGAACTGCCCCTCATAAAATCCTGGCTACGCCCATGCTCTGACGCACGCTCCCACCCACTTCAAGGCGGCTCTCCGCACAATGCGAAATGAGCGGGGGCGGGCCAGGCTGGGCTCGGGGCCAACCCGGGACGAGCTGGGCCGGGGAGGGCTGTGCAGTGCAAAAACGGCTTGTGACAAGTAATTTCACTTGTCAGACTTTTTTTAACCTTTATTTATACAGAGAGTCTCATTGACGAGGTTAAATGTTTTTTGTGGCAGGAAGCTTTTAGCCTGTCAAAAAATAATCCATGAATTAGCTGAAGCATTGTATAAGCTGCAGACCTGTGAAAAGTGTCAGCTTATAGTTCTGAAATTACGGTAAAGTTTCTGTAGAAGTGTATATAAAAAAGAAGAAAGTTGTTCACATGTAACAAGTTGCGTAAACAATGATAAAAACAGATATTTGTACAAATATATCAGATGATAATATCATGTTTTATTTTATCAGGCTGGGGAACACCTCAGAGGCTCTCACCGTGGACTCCCCAGCTGTTCACCAGCATCGAACCAGCTCCACAGAACCCACAACGACCTTTGACCTCACCTGTAACTCAACAACTGCTGTACCGGTGAAGAGTGGGTCCAGCAGGTTAAGCCCCGTCAGTCCCCCACCATTCTCTGATGCTTTGACCCTCCCCATCATTACGTCGACTCCAGTGAACGTGCACAGGAAGTCAGACTGTGGCTGGTCCAGCAGATCAGCAGGTAACGATCAGCCGGGCCGTCACACCGAGCAGGACTCTGATCCAAGTGTTAACCCTTTACGAAGGATGACCTCTGCTTTAGAACAAGGAAACAAACATTTCACAGACAGAACCCCCCAAGGTCAAGAGAAAATACAGACGTCTGAGACCCACAAAGACAAATCTCCTTCAGAGCCGTTTGGATCCGAGTCCCAGAGAGACCAGAGAGTCCAGCTGCCACAGCTGGATCATCAGCAGAGAGTCCAGCTGCCACAGCTGGATCATCAGCAGAGCGCAGGGCGGCATGGAGAGAGGCGCATTTGTCGACCGGCCTCAAGAAAAACCAACGTACGCTCTGACCCCCCCGACAGAGCAGTGTCAGACCCAGACCAGATCCAGGAGGACCTGTCTGCTCGTGAAGACGACACGTCTGAGAACCAACCAGCTGTGAAAGAGATGAAGAGCAGACCTGCTGGGAGACGTCTGAAGACGGCAGCTGGAGCAGACGCTGAGAGCCACCTGCACGCAAAGTTCTCCGCTTTTCTGTTCAAACCAAAGAGGATGAGACTGTCGGACGCCAGCCCAGACCCACAAAGTCCACTGGAGGACTCGGTTTCAGCAGTCCAGGTCGGGGATGTGGAAGGAGACGGGTCAGAAGCTTGTTCTGCTTCAGACAGGCTGCAGAAGGTTTTTACTTTGAACAAAGAGCTTCCAGAAAGTCCTGCTGGACAGAAAAAGACAAGTGCAGGTGATAGTCTGAGCCCGTCAACAAGCCCAGACCCGGTCCGACCCGCGGTCTGCGCCTCTACCATCGCTAAGCTGTCCAGATTCTCATTCAGCTCCACAGCTGGACCTCCACCAGCTGCTGAACTCACAGCTGGACCTGAAGGTGAAACGGGAGAAAGGAGACGGAGGTCAGGTGGTGCAGCAGAGCACCAGGAGCTGAGCGCCAAGCGGGCCGAGCGTCCTGTGGGAAACACGGTGAACCTCCGCAAGAGGAAGTCTTTTCATCTTGGTCCTCCTGAACATCTGTCAGGACGGCCTCTGTTTGCCTCGACCGACTTCTTTCAGGATGTTCTCGACACCGACTGGGATCAAGAGGTGCCCAAGACTGACAAAATGTGACCCCGCCCCCCTCAAAGTGCACATGTTTACTTGTTGACTGCTTCTAAATCAGCCGAACAGTTCACAGTAAATCAGCTGAAGAGCTAATAATGAACCCCTGGTCAGTTTGAGAAACAGCTGATCCTTTTAGTTTTAGCACCGACATGAAGTGAGCTGATTCTCACCACTTTGTTTTGTTTGTCATGTCAGACTGATGTCAGAGCAGGAGGTCGTTCTGCCCACACTTTGTGTTGCTGTAAACAAGCTGAGCCATCATCATGTTTTCTTTGGACAATGATTAAAAACTAAAAGCGTTGGTTGAATTTTGGACAATGATTAAAAACTCTAAAAGCGTTGGTTGAATTTTACGTTCTGTGACGTGACCTTCACTGGTTGAGTTTCTGTCTTCTGACAGGCTGCGGGGGCTTTGATTTGTGGTTCAGACATGTCAGGAGGACGTTGCGCAACATGTTCCTGCTGTCCAAGCTGAAGGACTTTGTTCCACCACAACATGGAAATGAAACTTTCATTATACTGTCTTCTCACAGCTCATCATTTTTACAGTAGCAGGAACAGACTGAACAAATCAGCTGTGAGATCCTAAAGATGGAGATTAGAAGCAGAACAAGATGACCTCTGACCTCTGCATGATTACTGTGGCCAGAAACATCTGAGTGGGTTTTCTGGTGAGTTCCAGGTGAGACTTCTCAGTGATGCTGCAGGAGCTGATGATAATTCTACATCTGAGGGAGGACATGTTAAAGAAACATGAGGTGAGTGGTTCTCCCGCTCTGGTACCGTTGGGTCCAAAATGGAGCCTCGTGTTGATGTTTTGATGAACTGTCAGAATCACAATAAACTTTATTATCATTGCACCGAGGTACAAAGAGAACATGTACGTACAGTCGTCCGCAAGATGGACTGAGTGCATGAAGCCACTACTGTAAAAGCACGGCCCTCTGAAGGCCCCCGCATAGCTCTGTGTACGCAGCTGTACACACATACTACGCAGAGGCACAAGCGTAGCCCCGCAGGGCATGTACGCACAAAGCTCAATTTTTACGACCGCGTACGCAAACGCATTGTCGCACAATAAACTGCCCGGCACCGGACTGTTTTGTATGTGACACAAATGTATTAAATTCCCCTTCTTCATCTCTGATCTGGCCTTTTGTTTTGTTTTTTGCCAAAAGGCAGTGATCGCTTCCTCCGTTGACTCCATGACTGAAATGATGAGAAATGAACAAATTTGTCACGAGCGAATTAAACTGTTTTTTTTTTTAGAACTTTTTGTTAACATATAAACACAGAACACCGCTGCAGCTGCCAGCTCGCGCCTTTTTTTTCCACCCGACCTATCAATCAATTCAGTAGGCGTGTCAGCAAATGACCAATCAGCGACCTCAATTTATCCCGTAGGTAAACGCTCTGCGCTGCAGCTGCTCAAATGACGTCAAGAATTTGGTGCGAAAAAGCGAGAACGTACGCTGAGCTGTGTTGGTGAACTGTCTGCGTACAGTGGCGCGTATGGACATACGCAGAGCTATGGGGGAGCCTTTATTCTTGTTCAGAATAATATTTTTGCTTATATGAGAAAAGGGAAGAAAACGAGAGGCGGTATAAAAAAAGATCTCTCACACCTTGTCCTAGACAGAGCACGATATGAGGCATAAAAAAACCTACCACAGCAAAGCAACATAAATGTGATACATGTACATATAGAACGGTGAAGACATGGAATTTTAAGGGAAGGTCGTAGCATAGTCCAGATAAGAGGCGTTATCATCAGCTCGGCTGAGGCTCCGTCACATGTCCATGGTCTTGGGGAAGGGAGAGGTGAGGAGACAGACAACATCTTTGTTTTTTTTCTAAACATGCCAGGAGGAGTTGAGATAAGTCCGCCGTCAAGGCCACAGTTTGGGTCAGGCAGAACTCGTGAATTGCAATTTCTGCCTTTTAAAAGTCTTGCTGGTATATTTCTCTGATGGTGACTCCAAACAGCCGAATTGATTACTTACACCAAAAGTCGAGCTCACAACTTTCTCCAAGATTATTCCCAACTACCGGTACTGTATTTATGGGTGCTGCCAGAAAGTTCACAGTCCTGAGAACAGCCTGCTCCATCTCTGACGCAGCTCTACATAATTCAGTCCGAGTGCTGCCATGCTTCGACACCTCCACACAAATTTGTAGACGATCCAGATTTCACCAAGCCGAACAGCAGAATCTAGTTGTCATCATGAGTCCAATTTGTTTCTGTCGAGGTAAGAGGGTCCTCCTAACCCTGACTCCTGTCGGGAGAAGTTGATCAGTTTTGTTGAGAGACCAGCTGATCAAATCCTTCGAATTAGGAAAGTATGCAGGAAAAATTTAAAAAAGTCTTTATGGGTTCACAGGACAAAGAAAGCAAAGCAGGGGGTGGGAGACGGAGCACCGGGAGACACGTCTGACTTCACCAGAGCACAGAGAGAGAAAAAAGAAAGGAGAAGGGGACTTAAGCGATGACATCAAGTTAAACCAAAGGTTTAGGAAATTAAACAAATCATTCTGATTCATGCAATAATCAATAATCATTCAATAATCCAGGTAGAAAATCCAACCGAGTCTGGTCCTGTGGACGGATTCTTTGTTGAAATTTTTTATCCAAAATACTTTTTCAGTCTGAGGAGCTGCAACAAACTCAGTCTTATGAATAACACCTTCAGATAGTGTATCAAACATGGGTGTAGCCAGGATTTTATGAGGGGCGGTTCGTTTAAAGGAAAAGTGGACCTGGAAAGTGCAACACGCCCCGGTGGTTCACTGGAAGCGCGTCGGGTTGCCAATCCAAACTTTATCTCGACTCGGGTTCGATCCTCACTTGGTTTAACTTATTTTACGTTTGTCTTTTATTGGATAAAAAAAAAGGAGTTTGCGTTATGCCTGTGGTTAACACAAACTCCCTTTTTTAAAATCCAATAAAAGACAAACGTAAAATAAGTTCAACCAAGTGAGGATCGAACCCGAGTCAAGATAAAGTTTGGATTGGCAACCCGACGCACTTCCAGTGAACCACCGAGGCATGCTAACCGGTTCAACATTGTTTATGTTTATTAAATTTGTTCATTTTTTTACAAAAGAAACACAATACAAGACAATCCCATAAATGATAACATACAAAATATTTAAAAAAAATGAAAGGTAGCAGAAAGAAGAATAAATCTTATTATATCTGCCCCTTTTTTCAAACAATCAGATTAAACAATAGTAATCTTCCACCAACAGTACAAAATGACTTTAACAAATTCATTTTGATCATTTTCTTAAATATAAACAGTGACTTGGCATTTTTAACTACATTCTCCAAGCCATTCCATAATCTAATTTCCTGGATTGAGGTAGAACGTCCCTTCAAACTAGTTCTGAATTGTGGTTTTACAAACATCTCTGTCCCCTTAAGATTATAACAACTTTGTCTTTTAACAAAATGCATTTGGATATTTAAAGGTAATGCGTTATTCTGAGCCCTATACATAACTGATAAAATATTATAATCTACCAAATCATGGAACTTCAATAACTTCAGTTGATAAAATAATGTACTAGATGGATGACAGTAATGTTTTCTAGTGATAATTCTTACAGCTCTTTTCTGTAATACAAAAATAGGCTTTGTGATTGTTTTACACGCTTTCCCCCAAACATCAATACAATAGATTAAAGCTGGGGTATGTAAGATTGTAATGTAGTCTGTAACTTTTCAAACAATATATTTTTAACATATTTCTTCACTCAGTCACTATCTACAGACAAACTGATGTTAGACAAAGTAATCTCTGAAAAAATCTATTGTCCCCTTGCTTCTCTATCAGCATTTATAAAAACACTGAAAACACAAGAGTGACCAGGACACTGACAGCCAATAAAAACAGAGTTGTTTGTCACGCCCCAACCCACGCCCCCACCTGTCCCAGCCGCAGCTCGTTCTCATTTAAAGGATTGCAAAGCGATGCAGGACTGTTTTTTATGTGACACAAAATGTATTAAATATCCCTTCTTTATCCCAGAGCTGGACTTTTATTTAGTTTTTTTGCCAAAAGCCAAGTGATCGCTTCATCCTTCACTGACAGACATGAGGAAATGGATTTGTCACGACTCACGAGCGAATTAAAACATGTCCAACGTTGCTTTGTGAACCTCTGATGATTTCTGCTGGATTTTGTGTTGTAGGATGAGTGATTCGTGGTTTTATTAAAATTTTTAAACAGTTATATTGTCATATAAACACAGAATATCGCAGCGCAGACAGGAGGAGGTGAAGCATTCCACACATTCCAGACCAGCAGCGCAGCGACATGAGGAAGTCACGAGCGAATTAAAACATGTCCAACGTTGCTTCGTGAACCTCTGCTGGTGTCTGCTGGATTTTGTGTTGTAGGACTAGCGCTCCATGTTTTTATTTTATTTTATTAGAAGGTTTTATTTCCATAAACACAGAATATCGCAGTGGTTCTGAGCAGAGAGCAGCAGGGGGCGGAGCAGATCCCAAGTTCAGCAGAGCTCGGACTGTGCCATATATGGCTCTGAGGGGAGGGAGCAGAATGCTTTTCTGCGCTGAAAATATTTCTAAGTCCCAGAGAGTCCCAGAGTGTTCAAATATCGCAGACCCTAGCTTTAAGTGTGGAACAATGATTGTGTTATACAACAAATACAGAGCTTTATCATTCAATAGGTCTCTGACTTTGTACACTGCAATCGATTTAGCTATTTTTATTCTTACAGAATTTATGTGTTGTTTCCATGTCAGTTTGTCATCATACACCCAAAAACTTCACCTCATTCACTCTACAAATCTCAACACCCCCAATTTTGAGTGGAATTAGCGGCGTCTCCATACCTTCTCTTTCCACCTCTCTTAACACAGAACTTGTTTTGTGTGGGAGTTGTAGGCGGGACTTCATAGGCAAAGTGGGCGGTTCGTTCGAACCCCCCCC
>JBBPBX010025536.1:0-14927 GCA_038048925.1 Garcialebias charrua
TGTATAATACGCTCCTGTGTATAATACGCTTTGTCCAATTTTTGGGAATAAATCAGAAAAAAAAGTACATTATCCGCTTCGGTGTTTAATGCGCGCTGCCGTTGCAGTGTTTTTTATGTCCACTAGATGGCGCGAAACCCTCCCTGAAGCCGTCATCCACCACTGACGTTATGCGTCACCCCACCGCTGAGACAACTGGGAAATGTGGTCCATTGTGCAGCCCGACCTAAATTAAATTAAAATTTAACTACAGAAACGCCTAAAAATATATTTGTCAGCTGAATATATATGTTAACGTATCTCTGTCCCGGTTTGGAGCGACAGCTGAATTTACCGTACCGTAATTAAAATTAAACTACCGTACAGAAACACTTAAAGAAAAATTATTTGTCAGCTGAATATATATGTTAACGTGTCTCGGTTTAATTTTTGTTAATAAATGATTACAAATGAGCTTAATTTTGAACGTAAACAACACGATGCGCGCACCCAGACAGACAGAAACGGTTTGCTGCATCATTTAATTAAAATAAAACTACTGTACAGAAACGCCTAAAAATTTATTTGTCAGCTGAATATATATGTTAACGTGTCTCGGTTTGTTTTTTGTTAATAAATGATTACATCCATCCATCCATCCATCTTCTTCCGCTTATCCGGGGTCGGGTCGCGGGGGTAGCAGCCTAATGCTGCGTTCCAGTTGTCCTCGGAGGTCGTAATTACGAGCTTCCGAGCAGTAAATATGAACTGGAACGCCCCCTCAGGTCGTAATTACAACTCGTGAACTCTGTGTAGCCGCACGGCACCCGAGATCTCCGAGATCATCGTTTCAAGATGGCTGCTCCTCGCATCAACAGTGAGTGAAAGAGTTACTTTTTACCCTTTTTCGCAGTTCTGTGTGGTTTACTCAACCGTAACTTCACATTAATGCATTCAGGCATTGTAGTTCTTTACAGTAATGATAATGATATGTTTAAACAGCCGCTGTGCGTCGACAACGGCTCGCTAAACGGCTGTGAGGCGGCATTGTTGTTGTTTAGCACAGTACTCGTTTTAGCTGTTCAGCGTTCATTGTTTATCATTAACTCAGTAACACATTTCGTACTTTACAGTGATTATTATACGATATGTCGCCTAATAATTAGAGGATGTTTCTAAGCTGTTTGTGTTTTCTAAAGAACGTGATTGTTGTGTGTTGATGATGTAGCTGCGTCGGAGACCTGCAACCTCGTTGTTCTTTGTTCACCTTTACATGTGTTTTTAGCTAGTAAACTAATGTTTTGCACCATAAACTGTTTTTAAAAGGTCTATCAATATTTATCTTGGCTTGTCAGGGTGGGAATCCAGTTTAACAGAATCAATTATTTAGTAAAAAAAAAAAGCAAAACTTGAAACCCAAACCATCCTGTTCATCCACAGCTGTGTGTGTCTGTGTGTGTGTGTTGGTGTGTGTGAGACAGTGAAAATAGAGCTTATTTATTATTGTGGGTTAGTTTTGTGAGTTACTGCTATGATGTGATTTGTTGTTAACCATGTGTATATTTCTTTGCAGTTTATGTGGACATGGATGCGAAGATGTTCCTGGACCCAAACAGACAAACCTGTTTCCCTGGTCCCTTGTTCCAGAGGAATGGTGACTCCTTGACATATTTTATGGATGAAAATCTAACTGTACACGTCCAGTTAGTGCAACTCAACGACTCTACAGCAGTATTGTATTCTCTGCATGTGCCAGCTGCTACTGGAAGTGTCTTTATGGGTCCAACATTCCTAATTATGATTTTTTTTGTAGTTAGTAATTTTGATTTAGTTTTAGCTGGTAGCTCATTTTACCGAGATCTCAGACCTACCTCAAATTGTACCTGTGCCTTGTTGTCAAACAGTACTTTATTAAAAACAATTTGAAATAACAAATGCACAAATTCTTCTGTCTTACTTCACAATAAGCGTGGTTTTTCATTAGAATAAAGGAAAGGAGGTAATGAAAAGAAACTATTTAGAATAAAAGTAAATTCATTGTAAAAGAGGAACACCTCTGGTATAAAAACACGACAATTTGTCATGATGCACTGAATAGTTTTTCATTAATGTTGTTGGAAACCGATGTACTTGCAGATAAACTAGTGCTATTTGTTTTAGCCTTTCCTGTACTTCATGCATTTCACACATCTTCTGTCTATTCCTGACATTCGAACAAAGTGTTTTACAGCAGTTTGTATTTAAAAAAAGGTTTTACACAGTTGTCCTAATTGATCTATAATTAAAATTGTTAAAATCAAGTACATATTATGTCTGTCTTTGAACTTGAGATAATTTCTTTCCCGACTTCTCAGATACTTTGAAACTTTTAATCAGGTGTTTTTGTTGTGGGAAACTAAGTTTTGCAGCTGGTTTTTGAAGCATGTTTTTGTAGCTGTAAAAAGTGTGTTTACCTATACCAGCTTATGTTTTTGGCGTGGTTTATCCACACTCATATAAATGACAGCGAGAGAGTGGCATGTCAGATAAACACATTTAATCATAACACTAGAACATTATTTGACAATTTATGACAAGCTAATACAAGTACAGCATCCACACATCACAGTAACGTATACGGTGAAAGGCAGCAGCAGATAACGCTTTCTCACATGCGTTAGGCCAGGAGATGAAGGTGTGTCCCATTGTGCAAAATGGCCTTCAGTACTTCCATGATGATCCTGTGGGCTGAGGACTGCGAGACCAAATTTGTCAGACATCTCCCTGAAGCTGTTCTGGTTGGCCATGTACCACAGGAACATCAGGACCTTCTTTTCTACAGGGACTGGTGCTGCACCTTGACAGTGCTCCTTCCTTATGCCTTTCTCCTGCAGCTGCATCATTACAGATGTGAACTGGGTCTTGTTGACTCTGAAATGACGCACAAACTTGTTGTCATCCATGTTCAGCATCACCTCCCATAGTCTTCATGATTATTCCATGTGTCTGTAGGTTTGTGTGTATCAGCAGCATCCTAAAATACAAAGAAATTTCAAGTTTAATAACAATTTTAACAATAAACAGTAAAACATGTCTGCTGATGCATGCTCAATAATCCAGGTAGAAAATTTTTAAAAAGCTAAGTGGTCCTCTGGACATTCAAAAAACAAAGCAAGAAAACACTTTTTTTTGTTGTTGCTTTGTTTAGTTTTTTGAATGTCCAGAGGACCACACTTAGCTTTTTTTATGTCTGCTAATTATGCTGAGGTAGTAAAAAAGAACAGAAAACCTCATGTTCAGCACTTTCTGACTTTATTTATCTAATGATAACTTCTGTACTGCTGCTATTTTCCTAAAAGAGATCGAATTAAAACTATAAAATAGATGTGAAAGAAGAGCCTCGATCATAATGATCAAAAATAAGCTTATTTATTTTAAAAAATACTGGTTGAAACAACATACCTGGTTAACGTTTCAAGAGCCTCAGAATTGCTCTTCAACTTCGCTGCTAATTGGTCTAGAAACCTTTTATTAATCCAACAAAGCAAGAACAACAACAGCCTTGTAGCGGGCGTCCATCTTTGTTTTGGTCGTCGCTCCGACAAGCTAACTGGAACGCATTCAACTCGGAAATACCGTCATTCCGGGTTCCTAATTCCGACTTCCGATGCAACTGGAACGCAGCATAAGTAGGGAGGCCCAGACTTCCCTCTCCCCAGCCACTTGGAGCAGCTCCTCTGGGGGAATCCCAAGGCGTTCCCAGGCCAGCCGAGAAACATAGTCCCTCCAGCGTGTCCTGGGTCTTCCTCTGGGTCTCCTCCCGGTGGGACATGCCCGGAACACCTCACCAGGGAGGCGTCCAGGAGGCATCCTAACCAGATGCCCGAGCCACCTCAACTGGCTCCTCTCGATGTGGAGAAGCAGCGGCTCTACTCCGAGTCCCTCCCGGATGACTGAGCTTCTCACCCTATCTCTAAGGGAGAGTCCAGCCACCCTGCGGAGAAAACTCATTTCAGCCGCTTGTATCCGAGATCTTGTTCTTTCGGTCATAACCCAAAGCTCATGACCATAGATGAGGGTGGGAACGTAGATCGATCGGTAAATTGAGAGCTTTGCCTTTTGACTCAGCTCTCTCTTCACCACGACAGACCGGTACAGCGCCCGCTTCACTGCGGACGCTGCACCTATCCGCCTATCGATCTCACGCTCCAGTTTTCCCTCATTCGTGAACAAGATCCCGAGATACTTAAACTCCTCCACTTGGGGCAGGACCTCCTCCCCGACCCGGAGAGGGCATGCTACCCTTTTCCGGCTCAAGACCATGGCCTCGGATTTGGAGGAACTGATCCTCATCCCGGCCGCATCACACTCGGCTGCAAACCGCTCCAGTGAAAGTTGTAAATCACGAACTGATGAAGCCAGTAGGACCACATCATCTGCAAAAAACAGAGAAGCGATTCTAAGGTCACCAAAACGGATCCTCTCAACACCTTGGCTGCGCCTAGAAATTCTGTCCATAAAAGTTATGAACAGAATCGGTGACAAAGGGCAACCTTGGCGGAGTCCAACTCTCACCGGAAACGAGCCTGACTTACTGCCGGCAATGCGGACCAAGCTCTGACACCGGTCGTACAGGGACCTAACAGCCCTTATCAAAGGGCCTGGTACCCCATACTCCCGGAGTACCCCCCACAGAACCCCCCGAGGGACGCGGTCGAATGCCTTCTCCAAGTCCACAAAGCACATGTAAACTGGTTGGGCAAACTCCCACGCACCCTCCAGGACCCTGTTGAGGGTGTAGAGCTGGTCCAGTGTTCCACGACCAGGACGAAAACCACACTGCTCCTCCTGAATCCGAGGTTCGACTATCCGACGGACCCTCCTCTCCAGAACCCCTGAATAGACCTTACCAGGGAGGCTTAAGAGTGTGATCCCCCTATAGTTGGAACACACCCTACGGTCCCCCTTTTTGAATAGGGGAACCACCACCCCAGTCTGCCAATCCAAGGGAACTGCCCCCGATGTCCACGCGATATTGCAGAGTCGCGTAAGCCAACACAACCCCACAACATCCAGAGCCCTAAGGAACTCCGGGCGAATCTCATCCACCCCCGGAGCCTTGCCACCGCAGAGCTTTTTAACCACCTCGGCGACCTCAGCACCAGAGATCGGAGAACCCGACCCAAAGTCCCCAGGCTCCGCTTCCTCAGTGGAAGACGTGCCAGTAGGATTGAGGAGGTCTTCGAAGTATTCCGCCCACCGACTCACAACATCCCGAGTTGAGGTCAGCAGCACGCCACCCCACCATAAATGGTGTTGGTCGCGTACCTCTTTCCCCCCCTGAGACGCCGGATGGTGGACCAGAATCGCCTCGAAGCCGTACGGAAGTCATTCTCCATGGCCTCTCCGAACTCCTCCCACGCCCGAGTTTTTGCCTCAGCAACCACCCGAGCCGCATGCCGCTTGGACTGCCGGTACCTATCAGCTGCTTCCGGGGTCCCACAAGCCAAAAAGGCCCAATAGGACTCCTTCTTCAGCCTGACAGCATCCCTCACTGCCGGTGTCCACCACCGGGTTCGAGGGTTGCCACCACGACAGGCACCAACAACCTTGCGGCCACAGCTCCGATAAGCTGCCTCGACAATAGAGGCGCGGAACATGGCCCACTCGGACTCCATGTCCCCCGCCTCCCTCGGAACGTGTTCAAAGCTCTCCCGGAGGTGGGAGTTAAAGCTCCGTCTTACGGGAGACTCTGCCAGACGTTCCCAGCAGACCCTCACAATACGTTTGGGTCTGCCAGGTCTGACCGGCATCCTCCCCCACCATCGGAGCCAACTCACCACCAGGTAGTGGTCAGTTGACAGCTCCGCCCCTCTCTTCACCCGAGTGTCCAAGACATGCGGCCGCAGATCAGATGAGACGACAACAAAGTCGATCATCGAACTGCGACCTAGGGTGTCCTGGTGCCAAGAGCACATATGGACACCCTTATGCTTAAACATGGTGTTCGTTATGGACAATCCATGACGAGCACAGAAGTCCAATAACAGAACACCACTCTGGTTCAGATCAGGGGGGCCGTTCCTCCCAACCACACCCCTCCAGGTCTCACTGTCATTGCCCACGTGAGCGTTGAAGTCCCCCAGTAGAACAAGGGAGTCCCCAGGAGGCGCACTCTCCAATACCCCCTCCAAGGACTCCAAAAAGGGTGGGTAGTCTGAGCTGCCGTTTGGTGCATAGGCACAAACAACAGTCAGAGCCCGTCCCCCCACACGTAGGCGAAGGGAGGCTACCCTCTCGTTCACCGGGGTGAACCCCAACGTACAGGCACCAAGATGGGGGGCAACCAGTATGCCCACTCCTGCTCGGCGCCTCTCACCAGGGGCAACTCCAGAGTGGAAGAGTGTCCAACCCCTCTCAAGGAAACTGGTTCCAGAGCCAGAGCCATGCGTTGAGGTGAGTCCGACTATTTCTAGTCGGAAACTCTCAACCTCACACACTAGCTCAGGCTCCTTCCCCACCAGAGAGGTGACATTCCATGTCCCAATGGCCAGCTTCTGTAGCCGAGGATCAGACCGCCAGGGTCCCCGCCCTCGGCCACCACCCATCTCACATTGCACCCGACCCCTTTGGCCCCTCCCACAGGTGGTGAGCCCATGGGAAGGGGGACCCACGTCTCCTCTTCGGGCTGTGCCCGGCCGGGCTCCATGGGTAAAAGCCCGGCCACCAGGCGCTCGCCAGCGTGCCCCACCTCCGGGCCTGGCTCCAGAGTGGGGCCCCGGTGACCCGCGTCCGGGCGAGGGAAAACTTAGTCCATTTATTTCACTCATCATAGGGGTTTTTGGGCTGCACTTTGTCTGGTCCCTCACCTAGGACCTGTCTGCCTTGGGTGACCCTACTAGGGGCATGAAGCCCCTGACAGCATAGCTCCTAGGATCATTGGGACACTCAAACCCCTCCACCACGGTAAGGTGGCAGCCCAGGGAGGTTACAAATGAGCTTAATTTTGAACGTAAACAACACGATGCGCGCACCCAGACAGACAGAAACGGTTTGCTGCATCATTTAATTAAAATAAAACTACCGTACAGAAACGCCTAAAAATATATATTTCTTATATTTCTCCTGAGCTTAATTAAATGTGAAATCAGCTGGTCTGAGCTGGATTTTAAAAAATAGTTCGCCGATTTATTTCTTTACATTTAGCTAAATAAACGCTTAAAAAATATATTTCTTACCTGACTTCATAGCAGACGGGCTCCTGAGCTTAACCAAATGTGAAATCAGCTGGATTTAAAAATCTGCGGTGTGGTTTATGAGTGGTATCTTGCAAACAAAAACAGCGAGCCTCACAGCTAACAGCAGCTACATCCACAGCAGGGAGCGGGCAGCGACAGAGTCAGTCCGACAAAAGGAGGCTTTTTCCGGATACATGAGCTGGAAACTTCTGGAAGTGCCCCTCTTCCTCTTCGCTCTCTGAGTCCTCTGCTGCTGCCTATAGCGCCCATAGCGGCCGAAACTGGTACTGCACCATTTTTGGTACAGTGCAGGTAAACAGACTACAGGGCGCATTAGCGCCCATAGCGGCCGAAACCGGTACTGCACCATTTTTAGGCCAAACTGAAAAACAGCGAATCAGAGCCAAAAATGGGTCTAAAAATATGGGAAAAAATCCATAAATAATACGCTTCGGTGTATAATACGCAGGATATTCAAATGAGCAAAAAAAGAGCGTATTATACACCGGTTTTTACGGTAATTTGCAAGAACATATGTTTTGTGCTACAGATTATAAACTCTTATTTGCCACAGGTGTTGAGAAATTTCAGAAGTTTGTTCAACTCAGTTCTGGTGGCTTTCGCGTGATGACAGGATGCATCCATGCAGCCTACGTGAATTATAATTCTGTGGACAGAGGGTGGGAGTGTGCACAGGCTGGGGAGTTTTACAAGAACAATGAGGACTGTGGCTCCTTGGATACAAAGTGTAATGACATTGAAGTAATGAATTTATTGTGGAACTGAATATCAGTGAATGAGCGTGATCAGATGAAAAATTTTGTGAAGAGATGCTGATGGTGGACAATTGGGGCTGTGTGGAAGGAGGGGGAGATCTGAAGATGATTTCTGCAACAATGATAATGACAGTGGAAAAAGACAGACAAGCCATTTCACTAGTGTGATCTGTTTTGTGGAGACATGGTGAGGAACAGGAAATTCGAAGGGGGTTGTATTTTGAAGAAAAAGTGAAGTTTGCTGTGGACTTTGGGCGTCCCCAGCCAGGAGGGAGAAGTCTTGCAGACTGAAAGTGTCAAATCAGTTTTTCAGCTGGATGCTATGATGCACTGAATGATGGGGGTGTTTGTCTCTCCAGTTGTGATGTGACCTGTAAATTATTTTTTACAGTGTACTGCTGAATGAAGAGATGAGATTCACACAAGAAATATGTTTTTTAGCTTTTGTATTAAACACATGAAAATTAGAACACAAAATTAAACTGTTGAAATAAAATAATTAATTTAACTCTTGCTTTAGTTTCGGTTAGTTTAGTCCATACCTGCAAACTAGTCGCTTTTCACAGATATTTGCCGATTTACAAACTAAACTATGTCATTTACGTGAGTTGGGTGGGGGGGTCAGTGGCATGTTGTATGACATCATTTCTCTTTAGTGTCTTGAAATTTTACTCCCATTGTTGTTGTTAAGCACTTTGATAACAGTTTCTGTTTTAAATGCGCTCTACAAATAAAGTTGACTTGACTTTAAGAAACATTGTTCCTCCTCGATCACTTGGCTCAGCAGGCGCTCATCTCTTTTGACGTTTTTGTCGACAGGGCAGCGGGAGGAAGGCAGAGACACCTCTGTGTCCTACACCAGCTTACAACTATGATAGTGACTTCAGCTGTTGACCGGTGCGGGGGATCATAGGAGAAACGGAGTGTGTAGCATCTAAGCTAGCATGTCTGCATTGTGCGTGGCAAGATTTTACCCCAAGATTTGAAAAGTCCACCTGATGGAGTTAAAGAGAATACCTTGAAGGAGAAAGAACCCATAACACAAGTTTTCTTAAAGTAAAATTGTTTAAAATCAGTGATGGGGAAGGAACAGTGGAAAGGAAAACAATGGGAGAAGGAGATGGATGTTTTTCTATGTGTACTGTGAAGGAAAGGTCAATAAAAGTTATGAAGTGTAGAAACTGTGGCACCAGTGAAGGAAGGAACCTGTAAATTATTTAGTTTTAATAATTAAATGCAGGCTGACAAAACAGACTAAATACGTTTTTTTTTTTCTGTCATTGCTTGGCACAATGTAATTTAGTGTTGTGAAGGCTGCATGATGCCAGGTCATTTTCTGTTATGATCAGGTCTATTGCTAAATCATAGAACAATAACCACCCCACCACCACCACCTAAATTCACTGTTGGTGTTTATTAAAATGTCATCTGTTCACTGTGTAAAGTTAATATTATTATATTTAAACTAGCAGTTGAGCATCACTATTGCTTAGCACAATGGCATTATGTAAAAAAACTAAATAAAAAGTTAAAATAAAAGTCAAGTGCACCCTAAAGTCATTGTGATAAATTGTTACATGAATTTCATTATCTTAGCCATAGGAGTGAGTTTAAAAATAGGATGATGCCTATAGACCCTTTCCAAAAAATTAGAATAACATGGAAAAGTTGTTTAACTCCATAATTCCATTCAAAAAGTTAATCTTTAATAGATGTTAGATTCAGGGCCCACAATTTAAACAATTTCAAGTATTTATTTGTTTATTTTTACATAATTTGGGCTTCCAGCTCATAAAACCCACGAAAACAGGAATTCAAAAAATTTGAATACTGTAGAAATCAGCTCACACTACTTTTCAGTTTTTACAAAAGAAAAAGAAAAAAGTACGATCACAACAAATCAATCAAAGAATGGTACTATCAAAACGATATGTCAGTCTTCAATACTTGGTTGGGTATCCCTTTGTCTTAATCACTGCCTCGATGCAACGTGGCATTGAGGCAATCAGCTTGTGGCATTGCCTGGGAGTTATGAAAGCTCATATTTCCTTGATGCTTGCTGTCAGCTCTTCTTTTTGTTGGGTCTGGTGCCCCTCATTTTCCTCTTGAGAATACCCCATAGATTCTCGATGGAGTTTAGATCCGGCGAGTCGGCTGGCCAGTCGAGCACTGTGATGGCGTGGGCATCAAACCAGGTTTTGGTGCTTCTGGCAACATGGGCAGAGGCCAGGTCCTACTGGAAGATTAAATCTGCATCTCCACACAGATCCTCAGCAGAAGGAATCATGAACTACTCTAAAACATTCTGGTAGACGGTTGCGATGACCTTGGATTTAAGAAAGCAAAGTTTACCAACACCTGCACTGGATATTGCACCCTAAATCATGACTGACTGTGGATATTTCACACTGGACCTCAAGCAGTATGGGTTCTGTTCCTCACCCTTTTTCCTCCAAACCCATGGACCTTGATTTCCGAATGAAAGGCACACTTTACTTTCATCTGAAAAGAGGACTTTGGACCACTGGCCAATGGTCCAGCCCTTCTTCTCCTTGGCCCAGTTGAGACGCTTCCTATGTTGGCTCAGGTTCAGAAGTGGCTTGACCCGAGGAACCCGACAGTTGTAGCCCATCTCCCGGATGCGTCTGAATGTGTTGGTTTTTGAAGCTGTGAAAAGTCTGAGAATCTGGTATAATTAAACCACTGGACTCTCATTGTTCACCATTTCATTGTGGACATCTGGAAGATCCTGCCTATCTCGCCACTACCAGATCCAAGCAGAGGGAGGGATGTCAGTTCTTCCAAACAGCCACAGATCATTTCTTGGAAGACTTCAGCTTCTGAGATTACATCCCAGATTCGACACGCCAGCCTGTGAGGTATCCATCGTGGGGTGAGAACGTACGCAGTAGGACAGTCGTTTTCCAGCATGCCATGGTGATTATGGTGTCCAAGATAAAAGCAGTCCAGTTCAGAATTATTTCAGTTTCCTGTTATTTTCTTTTATCTTGAAAATCCCATTAAAATCACAAATTTTAATAAATTCTGCTCATTTGCGGCGACACCTTTAATGTCAAATAAAACACTCTGCTTTGAAGTTCAAAGTAAAACTAATTCTATTAATTTTACTTTTTTCAATATTATACAGGGTATCTACAGGGTTGTAAAATGTATTAAAAGCTAGTAAATAAAATTAACACAAATTACGGCCATTAAAAAGTATTAAAAAGTATTAAACGTCATCTGACTAGGTGTTAATTTTTTAAAAACCTACACAACTATATTTTTCCCGTTCTATCGGCGAAAACAATGCTGTGAATTTATTTATCTGTTTTAATTTTATGTTCGAGTAGGACCTAAGCTAAATCAATGACGTCATATCGTCAGTCAGTGTGCGCCTACGGCCGGTCGAGGGTCGACAGAGCTTCCAGAACCGTCATGGGGAAATGTAAGTTTTCAGACCTCTGGTTAGAGGACGCCAGATTCAGAGACTGGCTTCAGCCAACAGTCGAGAGGCTTATTGTCATGTCTGTAAAAAGAAACAGGAAGGAGTAACGCGGCTCGTTTCTCCAAAATTTAACAAGAAAAGCACCTTAACAATTATTTGTTAGCTCAAAATTATAGCAAAGGTGTGTCTCAGTCTAACATTTTCTTAATAAATGTACTTTAATGGTCAGATCAGCTTTATTTAAAAAATAGTTTTGCTGCTTCTGTGCTCTGTGAACGCGCAGAGGACAAGAACCAGGAAGGAGGAACGGAGCTTGTTTCTCCGAAATTTAACAAGAAAAGCACCTAAACAATTATTTGTTAGCTCAAAATTATAGTAGAGGTGTGTCTCAGTCTATCATTTGCTTAATTAATGCACTTTAATGGTCAAATTTGCCGGGGTGTTGCAGCTGTTTTGATGGTTCCAAGCAGAGAGCAGAATGAAGGTGGGGAGAATATGGCAGGGCGATTGAGTCATTAATAGCTGGTGAAGATTCTCAGTCTTTCAGGTCATGGTAAATTCTAAAAAGTGCAAGAAAAAAAACAAAGTATAAAGTATAGTATAATAAATAAAGTCCAGTTGTTTTTGTCTTGAACTTTTTTGAATTTGTCATTATAGGCATGTTTACCTGTTACATGATACAACAGCCAACCTCATGCCATACACCTAGTACTACTCTGCTGCCATTAAGTACTGCAGTTTGTTTGTTTTTCAGTTAGAATGAATGGAAACGGTCATATCTCAGTCAAAAAATGGTTTATAAATATGGGGGAAAATCCATAAATGTCACTTCGGCCTATAAGTCGCAGGGCATGTAAATTATGCAAAAAACTATGACTTACAGGCTGAAAAATACAGTAGTTATTATTTTTTCTCCCTCTCTTTTTGAATTGTGCATGTTTTCAGTGTTGAATTTCTTTAATTAAACTGTTCTCTTTTCAAGTTTACAGTTTTTCGTTTGCCGTTTTGTGTAGGAACAATTAAATAACTTTTTGTCTTGGGTTAGATTTAAATAACAAATAGGTCAGTGCTTTTATTGAGGCAAGAACAAACTTGATGTATCCAGTAATTGTTATAAAACTGCATTTACTACCAATTAGTTGCTGAATGCTCAACTGAAATACAAGAGGTTGCCGCTACGGTTGCAGCTCAGTGTCGTGATGGTATTAAAAAATAGTGATGGTATTAAAAGGTATTAAATTTAACTTAAGAATGTATGTACAGGTAGTCCCCGATTTACGAGCGCTCTGATCTACGAGGTTCCAGACTTACGAGCTGGCGAATTATTGGAAAAAACGCAAAAAATACTGAGTTTTCCTGTGTTTTTTCACCACAGTTCGTTAGCTAAACATGTGGACACACGTTTCCGATCATTTTTATGCACTCATAAGCAGTTTTTCGATGAAAAACGAGTGTTCGTAGTCGCGCTAGCAAAACCGTTCCAATTTACGAGCGAAATTCCGGACTTACGAGAAGCGTGGCGGCCGTTCCAAATTACGAGATTTCCGGTTTACGAGCGCCTCGTTGTAACGGATCTCGCTCGTAAATCGGGGACTACCTGTATATGCCCTGTTATAAGTGTTAGGTATTTTCCCTTGTACCTTTAAATAAATAAATCACACGAGACAACAGAGTGAGATTTTGAACGGCTCTTTTCAAAGAGGGGAAATTCACCACTGACCAGCATCAGGATGAACTCCAACTTGCTGGAGTTTGAGTCGGTCTTTTATTCAAGCAAGTGGGAGTGGAAATAGAAATCAGCAAGGTTAAACACAGCAGTTTCATCTCATCACATTTTGTCAGACAATAAGGCTGGGTTGAAACATTCTGGAACATTCCGTGGTTATCTGTTCTTGGAAAACTAATAATTTATTGTGCAGGCATGAACAGTTTCTGATAATCAGCTTGTGCACCAAGTAGAAACAGGAACAAAGTCACAGTAAACTCTGTGAAACTCAAGACACTTGATAAACTCAAAGTAAGGTTTAAAATGATAAGAAATAAAGAAATTTAAATGCCTTTAACAATAAGTGTCAGGGGAAATTAGGTAGAGGTTATGTTTATTAATAACTAATGTTAAACTATGTGTGAATTAGAGAGTTGCTTTGCTGCCCAAAAGAGACAGCTCAGAGCTTTGTGAAGAGCACAGAGCCTGCACACCTGATAAACTCCAAGGCCGCCGCCTCCGTTGTCTGTAAGCTAGAAAGTAGAGGTCGTCTTGACCTCATCTCTTTCTGATAAGGATTATAAAAAGGACTTCTTTATATTGTCCTTGGGCAGACCTCATGACCGGAGCTTCAATGTAACGTCAGTGTAAGGCTGTTTTGAACTCTGACCTCTTGCAAGTAAACTGGGTTGAAAAATCTTGTGTCCTCAGAGTGGTTTATTTAAGTGAAGAGATGATGAAAGGATATTTAATTTATCTGACAATAAGCCCCATTATTCATACAATATTATCACTATTTGGTATATTCATATATGAAAATAAACATCACAAAACCATACAATTGAATCAGTGTGTGTTTTAAGGTAAATTATATTAATCCCACGAAAAGAACTCGGGTTTTGGGGTTAAATTGTTCGAGGCTGATAACTTAATAATTCATAAATCAATTTCCTCAAAATTCAGTTGCGCCCCTTTAATTTTAAATAATTATAAATAAAAAAGTTATAATTCGTAATTAATAATAAATAAAACCAATATTTTTTCATTCATTCATTCAACCTTTATTTAGTCAGGTAAATCTTTTGAACCTCAAGGGCTCATTTACGAAAGCGACCTGCTAAAACTAAAGAACAATGAACAGCAGTGGTATAATTTCCTTAAACAATAAACAATAAACAAACAAACAATAAACAATAGAAAACAAAAGAGAAAAAAAAAAGTTTTTTTTTTAATTTTTTTTTTTATACAAAGTATCAAAAAACTAGCAAAACATTATAAGGTCATTTTAACCCATATTCCTCCACTAACCTATTTAGCAGATCTAGTGAGACATGTGAGAAATGGTTCCACGAGCAGCACTGAAGTTTATGTTTATGTTTGTTTGTGTTTATTAAATTTGTTCATTTTTTGACAAAAGAAACACAATCCCATAAATGATACTTCCAAATTGTAAAAAAATGAAAGGTAGCAGAAAGAAGAATAAATCTTATTATATATGCACCTTTTTTCAAACAATCAGATTAAACAATAATAATCTTCCACCAACAGTACAAAATGACTAACTCTAAAAAAGCTAAGTCTGGTCCTCTGGACATTCAAAAAAACAAAACAAAACAAAGCAAAAAAAAAAATGTAGAAACGTTTCGTCTTTCGTCCGAAAGACTTCCTCAGTCTGAGGAATGTCCAGAGGACCTGGGGCCTCATGTATCAAAAACCTGCGTGGATTTCCTACTGAAAAGTGACGTACGGTGAAATCCAGAAAAGTGTCTACGCACAAAAAGATCCAGATTTATCAAACTGTG
>JBBPBX010025536.1:24426-38801 GCA_038048925.1 Garcialebias charrua
CACACACACACACACACACACACACTAGCTAAACGCAAACACCGTCCACCCTCCTTAGATTCATTAATTCAACCTTTATTTATACAGGCTAGTTTATTTGAGGCTGACAGTTTAATTTAAAACAGTTTAATTTAAGACAGTTTAATAAAGAAGGTTGATTTTCCCTCTGAGGAACATGAATAAATAAAGTTAAAGGGTTAAAACTGTAATTCAAATAAAATAATAATAAAGTCTGTAGTTAAATAAAACAGGTTTTTGAGCTGCATGCATTCAGCTAAGAGCTGCAATATAAAGAATAAAGATCAATTCATTGTGAAATGATTCTTTATGTTTTTGTTTTTTCATTTTAAGTGGGGCAAATCACTTATATTAAAAGCAAACTCATGGAAGTTGCTGCTGTAATCTGATTCTTTTAATAAGCCATGTAACTTTCTATGATCCCAGATTTATAACCGGTGAGCACGTCCTGGTGTTGCTCAGTGGTCGTCAGTTTGTTCAGAGAGCTTGTGTGTATGCCCAGACACATGAAAAATTAGAGGGAACATTGGTCCTGACACATTTACCAAGTCATTCACATATAAAATAAATAGCTTTGTTCCAAGCACAGAGCCTTGGGGAACTCCACATGTGATATTACAGAGGTCAGATCTTACATCATTTATTTGTACAAATTGTTTCCTATCTTTTAAATAGCTAGATACCCACTGTAATGCTGGTCCTCTAATACCATATTTGTTCAATTTTTCAAGGAGAATGGTGTGATCAATAGTATCGAATGCTTTTTTTAAATCAACAAAAATACTGACACAATATTGTTTTTGATCGACAGCAGTAGTTATTTGTTCCATTAATTCCATGAGAGCCATTGATGTAGAGTTTTTAGCTCTGAACCCATACTGACTGTTGCTTAGAATATTTTGTTTATCTATAAATTGATCTAGTCTGTTCACAAATAGTTTTTCAAGAATTTTTGAAAACTGTGGTAACAAGGATATAGGTCTATAATTGTTGAACACACATTTATCACCATTTTTAAAAAGAGGAACTACCTTAGCTACTTTCATATTATCTGGAAATATTCCTGTTGAAAATGATAAATTACATATATATGTAAACGGCTCAATAACATGGCTCATTATGTCCTTTACAAACATCATATCCATGTCCTCGGGTGGTTGCTGAGGCAAAAACTCGGGCGTGGGAGGAGTTCGGAGAGGCCATGGAGAATGACTTCCGTACGGCTTCGAGGCGATTCTGGTCCACCATCCGGCGTCTCAGGGGGGGAAAGCGGTACGCGACCAACACCATTTATGGTGGGGATGGCGTGCTGTTGACCTCAACTCGGGATGTTGTGAGTCGGTGGGCGGAATACTTCGAAGACCTCCTCAATCCTACTGGCACGTCTTCCACTGAGGAAGCGGAGCCTGGGGACTTTGGGTCGGGCTCTCCAATCTCTGGTGCTGAGGTCGCCAAGGTGGTTAAAAAGCTCCGCGGTGGCAAGGCTCCGGGGGTGGATGAGATTCGTCCTGAGTTCCTTAGGGCTCTGGATGTTGTGGGGTTGTGTTGGCTTACGCGACTCTGCAATATCGCGTGGACATCGGGGGCAGTTCCCTTGGATTGGCAGACTGGGGTGGTGGTTCCCCTATTCAAAAAGGGGGACCGTAGGGTGTGTTCCAACTATAGGGGGATCACACTCTTAAGCCTCCCTGGTAAGGTCTATTCAGGGGTTCTGGAGAGGAGGGTCCGTCGGATAGTCGAACCTCGGATTCAGGAGGAGCAGTGTGGTTTTCGTCCTGGTCGTGGAACACTAGACCAGCTCTACACCCTCAACAGGGTCCTGGAGGGTGCGTGGGAGTTTGCCCAACCAGTTTACATGTGCTTTGTGGACTTGGAAAAGGCATTCGACCGCGTCCCTCGGGGGGTTCTGTGGGCGGGTACTCCGGGAGTATGGGGTACCAGGCCCTTTGATATGGGCTGTTAGGTCCCTGTACGACCGGTGTCAGAGCTTGGTCCGCATCGCTGGCAGTAAGTCAGGCTCGTTTCCGGTGAGAGTTGGACTCCGCCAAGGTTGCCCTTTGTCACCGATTCTGTTCATAACTTTTATGGACAGAATTTCTAGGCGCAGCCAAGGTGTTGAGAGGATCCGTTTTGGTGGCCTTAGAATCGCTTCTCTGTTTTTTGCAGATGATGTGGTCCTATTGGCTTCATCAGTTCGTGATCTACAGCTTTCGCTGGAGCGGTTTGCAGCTGAATGTGATGCGGCCGGGATGAGGATCAGTTCCTCCAAATCCGAGGCCATGGTCTTGAGCCGGAAAAGGGTAGCATGCCTTCTCCAGGTCGGGGAGGAGGTCCTGCCCCAAGTGGAGGAGTTTAAGTATCTCGGGGTCTTGTTCACGAATGAGGGAAAACTGGAGCGTGAGATCGATAGGCGGATAGGTGCAGCGTCCGCAGTGAAGCGGGCGCTGTACCGGTCTGTCGTGGTGAAGAGAGAGCTGAGTCAAAAGGCAAAGCTCTCAATTTACCGATCGATCTACGTTCCCACCCTCATCTATGGTCATGAGCTTTGGGTTATGACCGAAAGAACAAGATCTCGGATACAAGCGGCTGAAATGAGTTTTCTCCGCAGGGTGGCTGGACTCTCCCTTAGAGATAGGGTGAGAAGCTCAGTCATCCGGGAGGGACTCGGAGTAGAGCCGCTGCTTCTCCACATCGAGAGGAGCCAGTTGAGGTGGCTCGGGCATCTGGTTAGGATGCCTCCTGGACGCCTCCCTGGTGAGGTGTTCCGGGCATGTCCCACCGGGAGGAGACCCAGAGGAAGACCCAGGACACGCTGGAGGGACTATGTTTCTCGGCTGGCCTGGGAACGCCTTGGGATTCCCCCAGAGGAGCTGCTCCAAGTGGCTGGGGAGAGGGAAGTCTGGGCCTCCCTACTTAGGCTGCTACCCCCGCGACCCGACCCCGGATAAGCGGAAGATGGATGGATGGATGGATGGATATATATGTATGTATATGTGTGTGTGTATGTGTGTGTATGTATGTGTGTAAGCATATATACACACTAGGGGTGGGCGATATATCGAATATACTCGATGTATCGCGATATTTTAAATGTACGATGGTTAAAAGGGCTATATCGTGTATATCGAGGATCCTCCTGCTGTCGCGCGGGCCCCGACTCGCCCCCCTCCTTCCTGCAGGCTGCAGGAGCCGCGCGCGAGACTTTCAGCACAACATGTAAACACGGCAGATATGAAGAGCGCTGCACGCTGCTGAGGGGGGAAAACAATGTTCTGAGCTAGTTTGGATTAAATTGTCAGATGAGGGCATAAAAAATGTTTTTGTAGACGATGCTGAAAATAGTCCCGAAGAAAGGTCTGAACTACGAATCTTTTTCACCATTTAAACAGCGGAGTGGAGCATGAACGGCAGAACCAAGTGTTTTTACAGCTGCTGCTTCCTTAAAACAAACCACGGGTCTGAGCTTAGTCATGCGTGCACCGCAGAGAGAGGTGGAGACATTAATAAATCAGCATTTTATCATTATCGCTAAAGACACGGTCCTTAGCGGCTAACAAGATGGCTAACGCGTTAGCCGTCTTCTTCCACAGCTGAGACTGACCGTGTCTTTAGCGATACAGCTGATTTAATAATGTCTCCACCTCTCGGTTCACGTTTCTGAGTGGAGGCTGTCGTGTTTTTACACAAGGATTCAATGCGACACTTTGTAGAGCAACTTTAGAGAACGTCTTCGTGAACCCGGAAACAACCCCCTGACCCTTTCACAATAAAACCGGATACAGTACACAGAGGCTCACATTTACTGCAGTACTGTGATAAATCTGTTCTTGTTCAGAGGTTTTGCAGACATTGCCTGAACTTGGCACAGTTTGAAACTTGTGCACATTTTGTGGTTTGTTGTTAAAAATTACTAGCACATGCAAATAGTTGAGAGTTGTTACCTGTGACTGTTCTGGGTCAGTAAATTTTATGGCCACTGTTTACACTTTTGTTTTTGTATTTTAAAGGCCTTAATTGTTTTGATTTAATATTTTTTTAATGTTAAAAGCACAAGAGCACCTTTTTAAGTTTAAATTATGTATTCTTCCTTTTTGCTTGAAGTACTTTTTATTTATGTGTGCAATTGATGGTTAAAATAAAATATTTAAGTTTGTTCAAATTTAGTGTTGACATTTTTTAATCAATTTTGAATCATTTTTTCATTGATTTTGGAGATATCGCGATATATATCGTGTATCGTGATATAGCCAAAAAATATCGCATATAATATTTTCCTCATATCGCCCAGCCCTAATACACACACACTTTTGTTTAATCAATCAACATTTTCAATAGAAGTTATAGATAAGCAAACTGAAATTAGCATTTTGAAGTACTTTGAATTGCTGTTCACCCCAAAATCTAAATTAAAACTATGACATATTTATTCTGGATGTATTATAGGTACGTGAAGGTAATAGGTACAAGATAAATGTACATTGTTAATAATTATGCCTGTCACTTTCTCATTATTTTATTGTTTTGGCTTGCAAGAGGACCCTTGCTGGTCCATTATTGTAATGCACCATGTATACACAATGCCTAGAGAAAGCTAACGTCAGCTAGCTTGTATTTACAGGTTTCACTCATTTTATCGCAGTATATTGTCCATAAACTTTGGTACATACTTGGTAAACTGAAGAAAGTACAGCACGTTCCAAATCGGCGTCCAACTCGTTGTTGTGTCTTCGCAAGTTGTGCTCCATACAAAACCTTCTGACACTCATTACCGAGTAATGTGGAGCTCCATGGCGACGCAAAACGTTACTGATTTCAGAGTGTGGTTTTCCTCTCTCAAAAATGTCGATAATCAACACAGAAAACGGTTTAAGTGCAGCCATTGCCTATTATTTAGGAATGTTTTGTTTTTATTCCGTCTTCATCTGCTGTAAAATTAATTCTTTGGCGACTTCCGGTACGTCATTTCCGGTATCGCTACAAATTAAAACAACAACCGTATTTATGTAAAAACCAAATCGCACCCTTTTTTTATTTTTTCAATTTCTGTTTTTCTAATTTCGTTTTAAAAACGAAATAACGAAAAAAACGTTTAAAAACCGTTTTTGTAATTTCGTTTTAAAACGAAAAAACTGAATAACCAAAGCTTGTTTGATTATTTCGTTTTTATTTTGAAACGGAATAACCAAAGAACGAACCATACACGGATTTTATTGGATCAAATTCAAAAGGATTTAGAAAGATGGGAAATTTTACCGCTATCCTTTTTTGGAGGGATTGAAACAGTCTAAATGAATATTCTCCCCAGATTTCTGTATTTGTTTATGTCCCTTCCTATCTGGATTCCAGCAACAAGTTTAAAAAATATGCAAAAAAAAATAAAAATAAATTCTACCTTTATTTGGCAGAAAAGAAAGGCCAGAATAAAATTTATGCAGCTGACCAGCGGGAAGCCTTACGGAGGTCTTAACTTACCAAATTTAAAACTACATTATTGGACATCACAACTGTGTGCAACTGTAGATTGGCTAAAACAGAATAAGGAAAAAACTTGGTTGACACTAGAACACAGCTCATGCCCTAAATTTTCATTACAGGGCCTTGCATTTTGCTCAACTGAAATCTGGAACAAGTACAAAATTACAAATATGTGGATGAAAAGTACACAAAAGACTTTAAGCATTATTAGAAAAAAATATGAAAGCTCCTCAATCTATATCTAGGGCTTTAAATTTTTTTGGATATCATAGATTTCTTACCAGGGCAACATGTTTCGAGTCTGGCAAAATAAGAATTTAATTTTTATTGATGATTTGTTTGAAGGGGAGATTCTGAAATCATTTGGTCAGATTCAGGAGAAATATTGGTTGACTTCATCTGACTTTTACAGATTTTTGCAGTTGAGAAGTTACCTGATGTCCCATGCTGAATGGTCTCTTGTAACTGGGTACTAGACTTCTTAACAAACAGACCACAGTCCGTGAAGATCCACAACTTCTCCTCCTCCACCATAACCCTCAGCACTGGCTCTCCCCAAGGATGTGTGCTGAGCCCTCTTCTGTTCACTCTGCTCACATATGATTGTACAGCCACACATCCAGGCTGTCATATTGTTAAGTTTGCAGATGATACAGCGGTGGTGGGATGCATCACAAACAATGATGAGTCCAGCTACAGACAGGAGGTGGAACACCTGGAGAGCTGGTGCAAAGAGAATAATCTTCACATGAATGTGAAGAAGACAAAGGAGATGATTGTGGACTTCAGAAGGAACAAACACACCCATGCCCCACTGAACATAGGTGGATCTGCGGTGGAGGTGGTCTCCAGCTACAAATACTTGGGTGTACACTTGAATGATAACCTCAGCTGGAGCAACAACACCACCAGCCTGATCAAGAAAGGTCATCAGAGACTCTACTTCCTCAGACGGCTGAGACGAGCTGGTCTGAGCAGCCCAGTTCTCACCTCCTTCTACAGGTGTGCAGTGGAGAGCATCCTGTGCTCCAGCATCAACGTGTGGCATGGAGGCTGCACAGTTGCAGAGAGGAAAGCTCTACAGAGAGTGGTGAAGGCTGCACAGAAGTCTGTTGGAGTCAGTCTCCCCACCATCACAGACATTTACACCTCCAGATGCAGGAAAAGAGCCACCTGCATCATGAAAGACCTCACTCACCCAGCACACTCACTCTTTGCCCCACTCCCCTCAGGACGGAGGTTGAGGAGCATCAAATGTAGAACCACTAGACTGAGGAACAGCTTCTACCCTGAGGCTGTTAGACTCATGAATAAATAAATAATAAGAATAAACACTGCAAAATATCACATCATGCTGATCTGTTTTCTTGTTGCTGTGTTCATCTGTGACCATCTGCTCATACAGACTCATGTTCGTGCTGCTGTTTATAATGATGTTTTTCCACTACATTAGGGCTTAGTGTATTACTAGTTGATGTTTTCTTAGTTAATTCTAGATGTTATTACTGTTTTTCTCTTGCATTTGTTGTTGGATGTAACTGGGACCCCGTGTACATAATCTCGTTTTCATCACATGTACCACATGCGGTGCAAATGACAATAAAGACTCTCTGACTCTGACTCTTCTTAAATCAAGACCTACTGACTTAGAAAGGCTCTTTATAAAGGTCACTAAAGATAAAAAATCAGATAAAACTGTGTCAAATCTATATAAATGCTTACAGTCATGTATGTCGGGGGGGAGCCTCCTGGGATAAAGGAAAGGTGGGAACTAGAAATGAACGTTGTGATTGATGATCAAGAATGGGAGCTAATGTGTGAAAATGGACAAACTGGCTAACAGTCCAACTTGGAAAGAATTTTATTGGAAAGTAATCGTTAGATATTTCAAAACACCATGTATTATTTCAAGATTTGATAAGGCTAAATCAAATTTGTGCTGGAGACAATGTGGACTAGTTGGAGATCACACACACATATCTTTTGGGATTGTCCAAAGATTAAAACATTTTGGGAAGGAATTAGAGAGGAAATTTCAAATATTTTACACATTTATATTGTCTTGTCTTTGTTCTGGGAGTGCTCCCGAGTGACTTATTAAGCAAAGAAAAAACGGTACCTGTTTGGAATCCTTGTACTGGTAGCAAAAAAAAAGATTACAGAATGTTGGTATAAACCTTTACTCCTTACTATGAATCAATGGAAAGAGAGAATGGTGAGTGTTTATACAATAGAGAAAATAACAGCAAAACTAAAACATGTCCATTGATTTACTGTATTTAAGAAAAGGTGGAGCCCTTTGATAACATACTTGAAATTGACATTGTAGCACGTAAAATAAATGTAAATACACAGGTATACTTTGTGTATATGTTTAACATGTGTTTCTGTTAAGATGCAGACAAAAACCGTGTGAGGAAGATGTTCCCTTTATCTTTCTGTGTGTAACCAATTTTTTATACTCCACTGATCAGTGGAGAAAAGTCTCTTTTGAATTTCATCTCTCTGAATCATTCGGATGTTCTTGTTCTACTGATTTGTTTGGTTGTATTGGAAATTGATGTTTGTGACTTATCCATCCATCCATCCATCCATCCATCCATTTTCGTCCGCTTATCCGGGATCGGGTCGCGGGGGTAGCAGCCTAAGTAGGGAGGCCCAGACTTCCCTCTCCCCAGCCACTTGGAGCAGCTCCTCTGGGGGAATCCCAAGGCGTTCCCAGGCCAGCCGAGAAACATAGTCCCTCCAGCGTGTCCTGGGTCTTCCTCTGGGTCTCCTCCCGGTGGGACATGCCCGGAACACCTCACCAGGGAGGCGTCCAGGAGGCATCCTAACCAGATGCCCGAGCCACCTCAACTGGCTCCTCTCGATGTGGAGAAGCAGCGGCTCTACTCCGAGTCCCTCCCGGATGACTGAGCTTCTCACCCTATCTCTAAGGGAGAGTCCAGACACCCTGCGGAGAAAACTCATTTCAGCCGCTTGTATCCGAGATCTCGTTCTTTCGGTCACAACCCAAAGCTCATGACCATAGATGAGGGTGGGAACGTAGATCGATCGGTAAATTGAGAGCTTTGCCTTTCGACTCAGCTCTCTCTTCACCACGACAGACCGGTACAGCGCCCGCTTCACTGCGGATGCTGCACCTATCCGCCTATCGATCTCACGCTCCAGTTTTCCCTCATTCGTGAACAAGACCCCGAGATACTTAAACTCCTCCACTTGGGGCAGGACCTCATCCCCGACCCGGAGAGGGCATGCTACCCTTTTCCGGCTCAAGACCATGGCCTCGGATTTGGAGGAACTGATCCTCATCCCGGCCGCATCACACTCGGCTGCAAACCGCTCCAGCGAAAGCTGTAGATCACGATCTGATGAAGCCAATAGGACCACATCATCTGCAAAAAACAGAGAAGCGATTCTAAGGCCACCAAAACGGATCCTCTCAACACCTTGGCTGCGCCTAGAAATTCTGTCCATAAAAGTTATGAACAGAATCGGTGACAAAGGGCAACCTTGGCGGAGTCCAACTCTCACTGGAAACGAGCCTGACTTACTGCCAGCAATGCGGACCAAGCTCTGACACCGGTCGTACAGGGACCTAACAGCCCATATCAATGGGCCTGGTACCCCATACTCCCGGAGTACCCCCCACAGAACCCCCCGAGGGACGCGGTCGAATGCCTTTTCCAAGTCCACAAAGCACGTAAACTGGTTGGGCAAACTCCCACGTGCCCTCCAGGACCTGCTGAGGGTGTAGAGCTGGTCCAGTGTTCCGCAACCAGCACGAAAACCACACTGCTCCTCCTGAATTCGAGGTTCGACTATCCGGCGGACCCTCCTCTCCAGAACCCCTGAATAGACCTTACCAGTTTGTGACTTAATGTGCTAAATATTGAATTGGAATACAGAACTAATAAAATAAAGTCTTGTTAAAAAAAAAACAACGACTAGTTTTGTTTTAAAAAAGCAAACCCATTGGTGGACCGAACTTAGCTCACTTGTGGACCTTGTTTGGACTGCAGACTATCAGTTAGGGGAGTGGTGGCACAGTGGTTAGAGACGGTGGGCCTGTGATCGGAAGATCGCCAGTTTAAGCTCCGGTACCGACAACATCAAAAAATGTGGGTGGAAAAAGGTGAAACACCCACACCTGCCTCCACCCTCATTTGCCCCACTCTGGGCCCCTGAGCAAGGCCCCTAACCCCCACCATCTGCTCCCTAACAGGTCTCTCTTGAAAATGAGTTCTTGTGGCTCAATGAGACTACCTGTATAAATAAAGTGTAAATGAAAAAAAAAAAAATCAGTTGAATAGCCCCACTTTCGACTAAGCTGTTGTTCCTTTTAATAAAGTCATGGAGTGATGTCCCGTTCCCTGAACGGCTGACCGTTAATATAAATTTTATCTACAGCCACCGTAGCTCTGACGCCCTCAGACATGTATTTCTTCCTGATAGGGAACAAAACTTGCCTCCGATCGAGGATCTCTTTAGGAAATTGATAGTTCACACTGAAGTCCGTTCCACGCAGCCCTGACTTCTGACCTGCTCTTTTTGTTTATATTGCTTAAATTTAGCTATAATTGGCCGAGGTCGCTTGTTATTGGGCTTCTTACCTCCGAGCCGGTGGACTCGATGGAAGGTGACGTTTTTTACGTCTCACTTGGGAGTTTCAGCTGACGTTGGATAAACTCATGGATCGTAACTTTGCCATCCTCCTCTGCTCATTCTGGGATACCCGAAAAGACAAGATTGTCCCGCATGCTTGTAGGTCCAAGATGGACTCTTTGATTTTTCTGTTTTCCCCTGACATCTGTGTCATCTTCTCGGTGAGTTCTTTGACGTTTCACCTCAGAGGTTGATTCTCCGCAGCGAGCGACGCCACCTGAGCTTGGCTGAACTCCAGAGACTCCCTCAGTACTTGAAATTCCTTGTGTAGAACCTCTCCCAGGGCCAGTCGGACATCTAAACTGGTTAGCTTCTTGTCTATAGAGTCTAGGACATCAGTGAAGCTTTTTTCTGGAGATGTGGATGTGCTGGTTGAGTTCTCTGAACGTGTGCATTTAGATGTTGGTGTAGCCGTGGATGCTGTGCTTTTCTGTGGTTTGCCGATCACAATGTTGTCAAAATACTCGTCTAGGTAACTCTCCAGATTGTCCAAGGTTTCCTCGTCCAGTTTGTTTTATTGAACAACAGGCAGAGGTTAAGATTAACAATACCTGATTTCCAAGTAATCATGAGTCAATTATTCTGCAGTAAGAAATATTTTTCACAAGTAGAAAGCACTGCAGAGAGTTGGTGCAATATTTTCCCAGATATTTCTGAAAATTAATGTTCCAACAAGTTTGTTCGGAGTTTAAACATGAGTGTTAGAGAAATTACAAATAATTTTAGATCTTACATGCTAATATTCAAAATGTCAACAAAGGCACATACATTTTATGGAAGGAAAAATAGGAAAAATATGGAACAAGGAGACAACCACTTGTGTAAAAAAAAAAAAAAACGACAACAAACATGGCAGCGCCACTTTGGTTTGAGTTGTTTTTGAACAAGGTCTCACTGTACTGTGAAACAATGTCTTCAAGAAAGTTGAGACCAAAGTGGCCATAAAATTGAGTACCGTACTTTTACACTTATAAAACTAAACTATTTGATTCTAACCACAGTTCTTTTCAACATGTAACTTAATTCATAAACCTAGTGTTCTGAGGAGTATAAATACTGTTTAGCAGATTTTTTTTTCTTATAAGACACCCTGTTTCTGTACATAATCACCAGCACCCTGAGAATATGGAGCAGTCTGCCTCAGCATCCTAGAGAGGGAGACAGAGAGAGCGACGGGTAGGGAGGGGTGCTGGATGCTATGATGGGGCTATGGAAAGGGTGTCAGTGTTTTGGACTGCTCAGCGGCAGCCGTGTTGTGTCTTGGCTAATGATTGGAGGAGTAAAAGGGGAAGGTGAGCAGAATCAGCTGGCAGAAGAGTACAGTGGAGGCGAGCTGCTGTGACCAGCCTTTGCTGTCTGTCTGTGGAGGATCTGCTGTCTGCTGCTGCTCTGATAATCAGTGCTGCTGAAGCCATCAGGATCCCTGCTGCTGACACACTGATCTGCTCCAACTCTTTCTGCCTCAGCTCTGAGCTGCAGCATCCTCGGCTCCACACTCACATCTACGTTTCATGTAGCAAACTGCTTCAGTGAACAATGCCACTTTTTTTTTCCCTTATTTTTTTTTTCCTTCACTGTGTTGCTGAACCTCTCAGCCCCCTGGTAAAGCATTGGACCATAATCTGGGGGGCCATGAGCCCCGGGTGTATGCTGCTGTTTGTTTTTGGCTTTGTTGGAGGTGCAGTGGTCATTAACTCTGCTGTGCTGGTGTCTCTGTCAGTGCTGCTGCTGGTTCACTACTCTGTCTCTACCAGAGGTTTACCTGATCTACCTTCAATACCCTCCATCCCCAAACACACCAGGTACAAGCTGTATGTCTGGTATTTTACTACCTAAACATCTAAAAGTACTCTGTCCTTATTTATCTTCTCTGTAAGCTATTGTAGTCATGCAGTTGCAGAGTTGCTGCCATGTGGGTGTGTTACAGTCTGATAGTGTGAGACTACAGTACACTGCTTAAAGTAGGACAGGAGATGTTTCTGAGTGACAGGAGTCATTTCAGGACTAAAGCCTTTTAAATATTTCAATTTAAAATTTGTTTACTAAATTATTCAGATGAATGAATGGATTTTATAAACTTATTTTTGCTTTATCCTTTTGTCTGATCAGTTCAAAAGGCAAAGGGAGTGTCTGTCCCCATGGGTGGCCTTCTTTTGAACAGTTGTATTCAATATGGTGGTTTGTTCATTGTTTTTTCTGCTTGTCATCAGTCTCTGCCGGCTCCTATTGTTCTGCTCACTATGTTTGATTTGCCTAACAAAAGCTGTGTACAAAATGTAATAGGCTCTGTGCACTTGCGTCGTGAATCACTTCCGCAGTGACAGGAAAGGTGATTTCCAGCTTCCTGTCTAGCCCCGGTCTCAGTGAAAATGGTGCTGTCTGAATGTTTACAAGAGCTGCCCAAGACAAGTATCAGCTATGTTCATCGTATCGTTGATGTCTGGTCCCCTGCTCCGACAAGCAAACGTAACAAGGGATTTAAAATGCATATCTCAAGTTTCCTGCACAACTACTGTATGAGGGTATGCTGGTGAAGATTCTCAGTCGTCCAGGACATGATAAAATCAAAAAAGGCGTTCAATACAGGATCAACTGGACTTTATTTGTTGCAGAAAACGTTTCGACTTCTGTCCAGAAGTCTTTTTCAATTCTGAATGAATGGAAGCTGTGAGAACAGGAAGTTTTATACAGGCTGAGTGACAAGCCACGCACCAACATATGAAATTGGAAACTGAAATAACACCACAAAATACCTAACATGCCCATTCTATTTAAATTGAAAAAACAAACACATCACAGCTTAACTGAAGGGACACATACATGTAAATTGAAAGATCACACCTTAACAGTAGGAGGTTCCCTTGAGGTCTCTGGTAGAAGACACAAAACTGTATGTAAATTGACTATGAGGGTAAGTAACGTTAGTTTGATCGCGTTGTGTTGTTGCTACCTGTTAGCGGCTAACGTTAGCCTATTAGCAACGCAATCTTTTTTTTGTGTACTCACGTTATAGAAACAGATTTTCCACACTTAAACAAAACGGCTCATATTTTGTGATCCTTCTACAAACATGCTGCTCTTCTCAGTTTCATGCAAAACTCAGGAGACAGCTGTGAAGTCGTTGTCAGGGCTCTGTGTCAGGTCCATGAAGAAAGCTGAAAAACCTCACCGTAGGGTGAAGCTAGGATTGTTCAGATGACAGTTTTAAGATTGCTGGTTCAGTAACCCCACGTTCCTGTTGTTAATGGGGATTTAGCTAAGATGGTAATTAAATATTAAATAAAAATAGGATGGAATTGGCTACACTTTAAAAATATGTAAACAGTTGAGTTTGGCCTTGCTTGTCCCCATTGGGTTATTTGCTGCATGCATTGTTCTTCTTTTATGGTTGTTGTTACTTTTAACCCAGTGTTAATTTGGTAATTCATGCATTTTAGTTTATTTTAGTTATACTTTTTATACTCTTTTTTTATACCACTATGCAAAAAAAACAAAAAAAAAAAAAAAAAAAAAAAAAACAACTCAGGACAGTGTTAGTTTTACTATTTTTATGCTTATGTCTATTATTATATGTTTCAGTGTTTCAATGTTTAGATGTTTACTGTTGCACCGAGGGACTGAGAGAAACGCAATTTCGGTCCTGTGTATGTCCTGCACTGTACATATTGCAGATCTGACAATAAAGTTGACTTTGACTTTGACTTTGACTTTGATATTAGTTTTACTTTAATCTAAAGAACACACTCACAGCCCTTCTTCTTCTTCTTCTGAAGGCTAGAAGTTACTCTCTGATTTAAGGGCTTAGGGAAAATGAAGAAATAGGAGGAGAATATAGGATGAAAGCTAAGTTTAAAGTAAGTTAATTATTTGGAAATGACAGGGTGACACTTTCCCACCACGGGTTCAGCTGGACTTTTCACACGTTCAGAACACAATCAACGCCTCGTTACCTGTTGACGAACGTCTCTGGAGATATGAGTTGAAGTTTTGTGGACACTAACGGACTGTGTTGTCCAGTTCACGTCCAAATGACTTCCGCGCGTGTGAGCTGATTCAGACGAGCGAAAGAGCGCTTCTCCCGGCAGGAACAGAGCCAGCTCCTGGCTGAGCTTTCAAAATAAAACTCCCAGAAAACAAATTCTTTCAGAAAATGAGTGAATGAGGCACAGTAAGCTTTACTGTAACTCCGGCTGAGAACGTAGGTCTAATTGACACAA
>JBBPBX010025537.1:0-38798 GCA_038048925.1 Garcialebias charrua
TGCTTCTAGCCAGTTTGTGAGTACAGTACTTTGAGAGACACTTACCTTGTTTTTTGTTGTGTTTCCAGTCCTCGTTTCCATCTTGGTCCTGGGACCAGTTCTCTGGTCATCGTGTCTTGCCCTCCAACCACTTGCCTGCCTCATTTCGCCCACTGGGATTCATCTCAAGGAACTAAGGATTTCTCTGTGACGTTTATCCTACTACTTCACCTGTGAGGAAAATAACAAACAAAACAAGATCAATCATCTTGAAAGAGCCTTCTGGTCAAGCCTTTTTGACAGTTTGTTTCATCTTCCAGGAAATCCAGAAGATCCCTGTACATATGTATATAGACTTGCACTGTAAATAATAAACACTGTTACTTTTGCACCTCTTCGTGTCGTTCTGGGTCTCATTACCAACTGGGTAAACCTTTGAAATCATAACACTATGACCACTTTATTGTTCTTTTTACATATTTTGTGCTAATTTCAGCTTACTTTTTTGTTGCTAGTTTTATATCTTTCAAAATATGAAACTTTCCCTTAAACATTATTCTCTTAAATCTGTTTTCTTTTTTATCTTGTTGAGATTTTAGCTACTGTTCTGCTACTTTTCTGCCACTTTTAACCAGTGGTGGGATGTAACTAAGTACAAATACTTTGTTACTGTACTTAAGTACATTTTTCATGTATCTGTACTTTATTTTTTTCATTCCATTTTCTTCCGCTTATCCGGGGTCAGGTCGCGGGGGTAGCAGCCTAAGTAGGGAGGCCCAGACTTCCCTCTCCCCAGCCACTTGGAGCAGCTCCTCTGGGGGAATCCCAAGGCGTTCCCAGGCCAGCCGAGAAACATAGTCCCTCCAGCGTGTCCTGGGTCTTCCTCTGGGTCTCCTCCCGGTGGGACATGCCCGGAACACCTCACCAGGGAGGCGTCCAGGAGGCATCCTAACCAGATGCCCGAGCCACCTCAACTGGCTCCTCTCGATGTGGAGAAGCAGCGGCTCTACTCCGAGTCCCTCCCGGATGACTGAGCTTCTCACCCTATCTCTAAGGGAGAGTCCAGACACCCTGCGGAGAAAACTCATTTCAGCCGCTTGTATCCGAGATCTTGTTCTTTCGGTCACAACCCAAAGCTCATGACCATAGATGAGGGTGGGAACGTAGATCGATCGGTAAATTGAGAGCTTTGCCTTTTGACTCAGCTCTCTCTTCACCACGACAGACCGGTACAGCGCCCGCTTCACTGCGGACGCTGCACCTATCCGCCTATCGATCTCACGCTCCAGTTTTCCCTCATTCGTGAACAAGATCCCGAGATACTTAAACTCCTCCACTTGGGTAAGGACCTCCTCCCCGACCCTGTACTTTACTTAAGTATAATTAAATGTGGGTACTTTTTACTTTTACTCCACTACATTTTACATGAAGTATCTATACTTTCTACTCCACTACATTTCTATAATGTGTTGAGTTACAAGTAACTTTCATGTTGCGATTTTTTGATTTGTTCGTTAGTTTGAAAGTAACCAAAGGTGAGAGGGGAGTTTGGCCACTGAATCACTGCAAAGTTGACAGGTAACATTACACCCACCTTCTAGAAATTGGGCCAATAATGTATGTTCTAGTATATATATGTCACTGAGCTGGGGCCACCCACAGCATCGCCAACACACCCACAATGGATTCCACCGTGGAGAATCAGCCAGAAGATATGCACCACCCATGGCCTTATTAAAAAAAATATTGAAAGATTATTGAAAGACTATTCAGTACAGCAGGACAGATTCTCTCTCCCAAAAGAGACAGACTGGACAAAAAAAATTATTCTGAACTTGAACAATAAATTCTTGCTGCAATATTAAAATGTGTCAGTTCATGGGACGTTAGGAGACAAGAGATGTTTCCAAATGACTCAACACTTGGGTCCAAGTTTTGCAAATGGTGTCAGGAAGTTAAAATATTGTTCACTATTGACCCATTACAAGGTTGACTAGACAGTATTTTAATCAGAGTTGATGACAAACTGGAGTTGAAGTGATCAATGTCTATTCCTTTGTTAGGTCTAATGCTCCTTTTTTCATCAGACAACTTTTACTTCAATGTTTTTACTGGTTTTATTTTGTGTTAAATAAAAAAATTCAGAGGTATAATCATTCCTCTTTCTTATTTTATTTAATGACATTTAACCTGCAGGTCATCCCTGAAATTCTGACGCACACAGAATCACAAGCCCAAGTGTGAACGGTGTCACACAATAAAAACATGCACTATCTGCAGCATTGTTCTTTAAACTGGAACAACACTTTTAAAGTATTACAGAAAATATACATACAGTACGCACACTTAATGATACTGTAGGCCATTGCATTAGGTAATACATTCAGCAAGTACTTTTACTTTAATACTTTAAGTATTTTTAAAAGCAAATACTTATTTACTTTTACTTAAGTAAAAACATTAATGTGGTACTTCTACTTACACTAGAGTACATTTTTGTCTGTTTATTTGTACTTTTACTTAAGTACAGTGTTTGAGTACTTTCTCCAGTCCACCACTGCTTTTAACTAGCATTTTGATACTTTCAGCAAAAAAATTGCTACTTTTAGTGTTTTGCTACTCCTCAATATTTTCCTCTTTTTGCTGAAGCTTAGCAGTTTAAGTACTGTATCTGTCTTTTAGCTACTGTCAGGAGATGTGGCAGAGTGAAGAAATATGTTTATAAAAAATGTTACATACTGAACCTTTACCACAGACACTCTGAGGAGTAAAACAGTTCATGACATGAGCTGAAGATGGACAGACAGGAGTCGTCTTTGTGGTGTAACTGTATATTTAATACAGGGACGCACAAGTGTGACGTCATCAGTCAGGGACATGGACGTGTTAGGTTTTGTTTCATGGTGTTGAGGAATAAAGCCACGTTAAGCTAGCAGCCGGACTCACGTGTATAATTTAATAACACGACATGGTGTCAGAAGTCCTGTAGCTACGTGGAGAGAAGCTGTCAGTTTGTACGCCTGCAAGACAAAAAAAGAGGACTAAATGAGTGACGGAGAAAACGCGAGCAGCGGGACGGGGCAGCCGACAGCAGCGGCACTGCAAAGAGGCGCAGTGGGCCCAGGACCATGTGCTACGTTCAACATCCAGCCGCCGGATTCCTTCGACTTTTCAAAACCGCAAGAGTGGGACAAATGGATCAAAAGATTTGAAAGATTTCACCTGGCAAGTAACCTAAATGCAAGTTCAGAAGAGAATCAGATAAACACGCTGATCTACTGCATGGGTGACGAGGCGGACGACATTTTACGTGGGCTAACACTGACGACGGCCGATAGAAACACCTACAAAGGGGTACGTGACAGCTTGCAAAGATTCTTCATTGTAAAGAAAAACGTAATATATGAGCGTGCCAAGTTTAACATGCGGAAACAAAAAGAGGGAGAGTCTGTGGATTCGTTTGTCACAGTGCTATATGCGTTAGCTGAACACTGTAACTATGGGGTGTTACACGACGAGCTAATCAGAGACAGACTTGTTGTTGGACTGTTGGACAAAGGGCTCTCTGAACGCATGCAGCTGGACGCAGAACTTACGTTAGATAAAGCAGTGAGGATGGCACGTCAAAGCGAGGAAGTGAAAAAACAGCAAGCTTCGCTGCAAGGAGACTCCAAAGCACAGGCTAGCGATGCTAAGTTTGTGGACAGAGTCAGAGAGCACAAAAATGGCAAGTTTGCTCAAAATAAACCTCATTATGTCAAAGAGCAAAACGGCAAGGGAAAAGCTTCACAGTCACAGTGTCTGAAATGTGGCAAATTTCCATCACATCCTAAACGTGACTGTCCTGCAAATGAAAGCAAATGTCACACATGTGGCAGAAAAGGGCATTATAGCCGTGTGTGCAGGACACCCAAGTCAGTACATGAGGTGGAAGAAGAGGATGAAGACGACATTTTCTTTGGCAGCATCACAACAGATGGTGATCCTTGGTTGGTGAAAATTAATATTCTCGACGAAAGTGTGACATTTAAAATCGACACAGGTGCCGATGTCACTGTTCTGCCGCACGTCGTGTTTCAGAACATATTTAAAGACAGTCCACCCATGCTCAGAAAAGCTTCTAAACCACTTTTGGGGCCAGGTAGGAGTCCACTTGATGTTGTGGGCGTTGCCAGGCTGCTGCTTAAGAGAGGTGGAAAAGAAGAGATGGAGGATGTGTACATTGTTCGCCACCTGCACACTGCATTGTTGGGAGGATCTGTGAGCTGTAGGCTGGGGCTAGTTGCACGCCTAGACAGTGTTGACATAGAGTCACTAGAACAGGCCTACCCAGAACTGTGCAGTGGACTTGGAGAGATGCACCAGCCATGTGCCATAGAGCTAAAACCAGGGGTGGAACCGATAACACATGTGGCAGGTAAATGTCTGTGGACAGCAGATACGCTGTCACGAGCACCGGTTGAAAGAGGTGAAACACTCACAGAAAAAGAGCTGTTTGAGGACACAAACATCTACATAGATATGGTAATGAGCAATCTACCTGTGAGTACTACCTATTTGGAAGAACTGAAGGAGCAGCTGCAAAGGGACAGTGTGTGTGCGCGCGTGATGCAGCTGTGCGAAGAAGGCTGGCCCACAAGCATCAATAAAGAACCAGCACTAAAGTCATACTGGGCTGAACGATCCTTCATTACAGTTCAAGATGGCCTACTGCTAAAGGGACAAAGACTCATTATTCCCTCTACAATGAGAAATGATGTTCTTGCTAAACTGCATGAAGGACATCAAGGTGTGGTCAAGTGCCGGGAGCGGGCACGGCAGTCCGTGTGGTGGCCAGGCCTCAGCCAGCAGCTGAACGAGTTGGTTCTTAACTGCAGGGCATGCTGCCAGGAGAGACAGAACCACTGGGAGCCCCTGATGACAACACCATTCTCATTGCTAAATCCTGCTCTTCCTGATGGAGATGCTGTTTCACAGAAGGAAGAGGAGAGAAGGAGAAAAGATGCTCGACGTTATGATCAGCGACAACGGGCACAGAATCTTAACAGACTGGCAGCTGGACAGAATGTGTGGGTGGCAGACCAAAAGGCAGCTGGTACTGTCATTGGCAGTCACACTACACCCCGCTCATATCTGGTGGAGGGATCCCACGGGATTATAAGGAGAAACCGGCGTCATCTTGTGGCCATGCAGCCTTTGCCGGAGCAGAGCACCTGCGGTGCAGCTGAACATGATCCGGGGAGTCCAAAACAACCTGCTGCAGCATCACCTGCAGCATCACCACATCTGAAGGTTCCAGAAACACCATCCACTCCTTTCAGAACCAGGTCTGGGAGAGCGGTGGTAAAACCAACCAGATTAGACTTGTAAATTTTGCAGAGTGTGCAGGACTCAAAGTAAAAATAAAAAAAAGAAAGTGTTTGTTACTTTAAATGAATATGCTGTGTTCATTATTGTTTTTTTGCACTATTTAAATGTAAATGTGCAAACCTCAGAGTTTAGAGTTAGTACAGCACAGACTTTATTTTCTGACATTCTATTGAAAATTTAGTGTTCTAAGCTAAGAGTAATTGATGTGTGTCTGTTGTGTGTGTGAGCATGGTTTGAGGTAAAGATAGGAGCGGACCTTCCAGCCACAGGGGTAGAATAATCCCCTAAGGTTCTGCAGGATCAATGGTAGTCTACCCATTGATTCTAGAAAGGGGAGATGTGGTGTAACTGTATATTTAATACAGGGACGCACGAGTGTGACGTCATCAGTCAGGGACATGGACGTGTTAGGTTTCGTTTCATGGTGTTGAGGAATAAAGCCACGTTAAGCTAGCAGCCGGACTCACGTGTATAATTTAATAACACGACAGTCTTCAGACATTCAGGTTCAAAACTAGCAACTTTTATAATGTTGTACAGTACACAACATAAGCACAGCTAGTAGCTAGCTACTGTTGACTGACCGCAACACGTACACCACGTCACACACACAGATGAGATCAGCTCAAACTTTGCTTAGCGATTCATTAAACTCACTTAATATTACTTGCTTACCAGTGTAGAAAGGCACCATTAATAATTACTGCTGTTTCAACGTCGCCGTGTGATCAGCTCTGACACAGAGATGGTCCCCCACTCCGGCCCCTCCTCCTCGGACCGGAAACACGCGAACCGCAGTGATACACGAGACGAGTCCAGGCTCAAGGGCGACGGAAAATGCGACCTGTACAGTCCAATAGTTTTGGACAGATGGGACATAAACTGCGCATGCGTTAGCGCGCTAGTTATAATTAGATTCAATGGAAAAGCCGCAGGCGGCGCCCAACGGGGAACCGGAAGTACGTCACAATCAGAAAACTTTTTTTGAATCAAACAATCATTACTCATAAAATATTTATCCTACACAACTAAAAACATATATGCATACCCGCTCATTCTCAATCAGTTCATCTGGACAGTTTCTTTTTAGTAGAAACGTTTCACCCTCACTCCAGAGGGCTTCGTCAGTCAGAGCAGTCCAAAGCAAACTGAAGCTACCCCACCAAGTAAACAACTTAAGTGGACCAACCAGTTTGCTGTAGCCAAGATGGTTTCTGGGGGCTTGTCCCTCGTCGACTCCTCCCAGGCAGGCAGACATGTCCAAAGTGGTTCAAGACCAGAAAGTTCATTCTCAATAGTCCAGGTATCAAATCCGCTCATTCTCAATCAGTTCATCTGGACAGTTTCTTTTTAGTAGAAACGTTTCACCCTCACTCCAGAGGGCTTCGTCAGTCAGAGCAGTCCAAAGCAAACTGAAGCTACCCCACCAAGTAAACAACTTAAGTGGACCAACCAGTTTGCTGTAGCCAAGATGGTTTCTGGGGGCTTGTCCCTCGTCGACTCCTCCCAGGCAGGCAGACATGTCCAAAGTGGTTCAAGACAAGAAAGTTCATTCTCAATAGTCCAGGTATCAAATCCGCTCATTCTCAATCAGTTCATCTGGACAGTTTCTTTTTAGTAGAAACGTTTCACCCTCACTCCAGAGGGCTTCGTCAGTCAGAGCAGTCCAAAGCAAACTGAAGCTACCCCACCAAGTAAACAACTTAAGTGGACCAACCAGTTTGCTGTAGCCAAGATGGTTTCTGGGGGCTTGTCCCTCGTCGACTCCTCCCAGGCAGGCAGACATGTCCAAAGTGGTTCAAGACCAGAAAGTTCATTCTCAATAGTCCAGGTATCAAATCCGCTCATTCTCAATCAGTTCATCTGGACAATTTCTTTTTAGTAGAAACGTTTCACCCTCACTCCAGAGGGCTTCGTCTGGAGTGAGGGTGAAACGTTTCTACTAAAAAGAAACTGTCCAGATGAACTGATTGAGAATGAGCGGATTTGATACCTGGACTATTGAGAATGAACTTTCTGGTCTTGAACCACTTTGGACATGTCTGCCTGCCTGGGAGGAGTCGACGAGGGACAAGCCCCCAGAAACCATCTTGGCTACAGCAAACTGGTTGGTCCACTTAAGTTGTTTACTTGGTGGGGTAGCTTCAGTTTGCTTTGGACTGCTCTGACTGACGAAGCCCTCTGGAGTGAGGGTGAAACGTTTCTACTAAAAAGAAACTGTCCAGATGAACTGATTGAGAATGAGCGGATTTGATACCTGGACTATTGAGAATGAACTTTCTGGTCTTGAACCACTTTGGACATGTCTGCCTGCCTGGGAGGAGTCGACGAGGGACAAGCCCCCAGAAACCATCTTGGCTACAGCAAACTGGTTGGTCCACTTAAGTTGTTTACTTGGTGGGGTAGCTTCAGTTTGCTTTGGACTGCTCTGACTGACGAAGCCCTCTGGAGTGAGGGTGAAACGTTTCTACTAAAAAGAAACTGTCCAGATGAACTGATTGAGAATGAGCGGATTTGATACCTGGACTATTGAGAATGAACTTTCTGATATATGCATACATTTCGAAATATTTTTTTTTATTATTTCATTTTTATAAAAAAAAATTAAATCTTCAAATGGTGAAGAGCTGCAGTTCCAAGGAGGGCCGGCGCCCCCTAGCGCCCTCTAGTGGCGGCCGCCGCTGGCGGGAGGGCCTGACTAATCCCTGGATTCCAGCTAACTGGTCTTGGGGCAGTGTGGCTTCAAACCACTGCCCTGTTTTTACACCCATCCATCCTGTAAGGAGCTGAGCAAAGTAGCAGCGGTGGACCAAGGAGAGGTTTTATCCAAATATGAGCGATGACACCAGGCACAGTTCACCTACATACAGGGACCCAGAGTCACCTCATTCTGGGCCACCCTGATTCTGAATCCTACTGTAGCCCACCTTTACCCTCTGTCTGTAGGTAAGGGCCTCCTAGATTCTTATATGTAGCATTAGACTAAATGTTAACTACTCTTAATTGCTGAACTTTTAATACACACTGTGATCATCTCACACACACTCTGTTTAACTATAAATAACCAAACCATAAGTAAAATATGAACTCAATTTACTGAACATGTTTTTAAACATTGAACAACTTATACAATACTGATCTAATAACTGCTGATCTGGGTGCTGCACTGCTGGGCCACACCAATCATCTTTAGGCCTGTGAGCCTCGTGGAATGGCCACATGGTTCAGTGAATAAACCAAAGACCTGCTACCACTAGATCACAAACTCTGTAAGTATGACGAGAGGTAAAGGACCAAAGTCACCAGTCTCTGTAAATATGAAAAATAGAGGACAAAAGTCACCAAACTCGGAGGGAAACAACTCAGATATGCAAGACTTTAGAGAATCACTCAACTTTATGAGTGGACAAATAGAAAGTTTAACAGCAAAGATGGATTCCCAGGCCAGGCTGGTTAAAGAAATAAGAGAACTGAAAGAACTGATAACTAACAAAGACAAGAGAATTGCTGATTTAGAACAAAAAATAGAGGATTTAGAACAATTTACAAAGCAAGACAACGTGGTCATCTCAGGACTTGATGTTAGTAAGTGTCGGACACATCAAAGAGCTCCTAATAACAATGATCCAAATGAGTATGAATCTCAGGAAGAACAAGAGACTCTGGAGGAACTTGTAGTTAATTTCTTACAGGACATGAGCATGGACATAAACTATGAGGACATTTCATTCTGTCACACCCTGCCCAGTAATTCACCAAGATTCAAACCGTCAGTGGTCGTTAAGTTCATTAGCAGGAATACAAAAAACTATGTTATGCAAAATAGAAGAAATCTGAAGGGATCAGACGTTTACATAAATGAACATCTTACCAAGAAAAATGGAAAAATTGCAAAAGAAGCAAGGTGGTTAAAAAACAAAGAAAAAAAATAGCATCAACATGGACTAGAAATGGATACGTCTTTATCAAAGCAAAGGAAGGGTCTCAGCCTAAAATGATAAAAGAGCTGACGGATCTGGATGAATTCAAGAGATGAAAAATTACAAATCAATGAAACAACTCACAATCAAAATGGATAAAATATACAGTGGAATGAACAAATACATTAGAACATGACAACAAGCACCCTGCGGATGTTGGATGTTGTCTATCATGGTGCACTAAGATTCATAACTGGTTGTGATTATCGTACCCACCACTGCACCCTGTATTCACTGGTTAACTGGACATCATTAACCTCACGCAGACTCTTCCACTGGTACATTTTCATCTTTAAATCACTTCTTGGTCTGCTGCCCTCATACATCTCCTCCTACATGTCTTTGCGTGAGTGCAGCTACAGCGTGCGCTCTCAGGACATGATTACCTGCAGTGTTCCGTCAGTGAGGACTGAACTTGGAAAAAGGGCCTTCTCCTACTCCGCTCCTGCTTCATGGAATATCTTACAAAAAGATCTGAAGCTCTCGACCTTGACTTCTCTAAATGGTTTTCAGAATCTGTTGGAATCCTGGCAAAAACCAATGCAGATTTGTTCCTGTCTTTGATTTTATACGTCTACCTTATAATGTTTTGCTAGTTTTTTGATACTTTGTTAAAAAAAAAAAAAACTTTCTTTTGTTTTTTTCTCTCTTTTGTTTTCTATTGTTTATTGTTTGTTTGTTTATTGTTTATTGTTTAAGGAAATTCTACCACTGCTGTTCATTGTTCTTTAGTTTTAGCAGGTCGCTTTCGTAAATGAGCCCATGAGGTTCAAAAGATTTACCTGACTAAATAAAGGTTGAATGAATGAAAAAACATACGAAGACTCAGAACCTAAAATATATAATGTTGAAAATGTGATTGATGCAAATTTTTTTCCTGTAATAAAAGATAGCGAATATTATAATGAAGAGCAGTTTAATGACATCAATATATCAAATGGAGTTCTCTCCATTATTCACTTTAATAGCAGAAGTATAAATGCAAACATATCCAAAATAACAGATTACTTAAAACAATTAAATAGAACTTTTACGATAATAGCGCTGTCAGAGACATGGCTTAATGATGATAACACAAGTAATATTCACATCGAGGGGTATGAATTATATCATATGAACAGAAATAATAAAAGAGGTGGTGGTGTCGCACTATTTGTCAATAATGAAATAAAATGTAAATTAAATAATGAAATGTCAATAATAGTTGATAATATTATGGAAATGATAACAATAGAAATTATAAACAAAAACGATAAAAACATAATAATAAGTTGTGTATATAGATCACCAGGAGCAAATATAGAAATATTCACTGATAAAATCTTGGAACTAATGGAGAAGAGTTTTAATAAAAATATTTTTTTGTGTGGAGACTTTAACATTGATATGGGAAATAAAACAGATTCAAATAACATAAGCACATTTATAAACTCAATGTACAGTTTAAATATGTATCCATTGATATCAAAGCCAACAAGAATTACAACTCATAGTGCCACAATAATTGATAATATTTTCACAAATATAACAAATGGGGATGTGATAGGTGGTATCTTAACGACCGACTTAAGTGATCATTTACCAGTTTTCACAATCTTTAAAAATGATCAAAATATCACAAAAGCAGTCACAACGAAGAAAAAGATCATAAACACATCAAAAAAAGTTTTGGAAAAATTGAAAGAGGATCTGGATAAACAAGACTGGAATGATGTGTATGTTGATGATGCGAACAGAGCATATGATGAGTTTATGAATATCTTGGAAACCCTGTATGAAAAGAATTGTGTGCAAACAAATTACACAAAGAGAAATACGAATGATCAACCATGGATGACAAAAGGGTTAAGAAATGCATGTAAAAAAAAGAATTATTTGTATTCATGTTTCTTGAAATTGCGAAGTCAGAGCGCAGAAGAAAAATATAAAAAGTATAAAAATAAATTAGTAGGGATTATAAGGAAACATAAGAAAGAATATTATAGTAAATTATTAGATAAAACTAATGGTGATATGAAAGCAACATGGCGAGTAATGAATGGTGTACTGAAGAATCATAAAGCAAAAACTGGTATTTCAAAATATTTTGTAAAAGACAACGATGAAGTTCATGATGAAAATGAAATTGTAAATGGATTTAATCAATATTTCGTGAATGTTGGATCAAGCCTTGCAGCTAAGATACCAAAAGTAGATAAAAATATGATCCACTCAATTACAGGTTGTGCAAATAGTATTTTCCTAAATGGAACTAACAAAGAGGAAATAATGAATGTAGTAAAACATCTTACAGACAAGAGATCGAAAGACTGGGTGGACATGGATATGATGTTTGTAAAGGACATAATGAGCCATGTTATTGAGCCGTTCACATACATATGTAACTTATCATTTTCAACAGGAATTTTTCCAGATAATATGAAAGTAGCTAAGGTCGTTCCTCTTTTTAAAAATGGTGATAAATGTGTATTCAACAATTATAGACCTATATCCTTGTTACCACAGTTTTCAAAAATTCTTGAAAAACTATTTGTAAACAGACTAGACCAATTTATAGATAAACAAAATATTCTAAGCAGCAGTCAGTATGGGTTTAGATAAAAAAACTCTACATCAATGGCTCTCATGGAATTAATGGAACAAATAACTACTGCTGTCGATCAAAAACAACACTGTATCAGTATCTTTGTTGATTTAAAAAAAGCATTCGATACTATTGATCACACCATTCTCCTTGAAAAACTGAACAAATATGGTATTAGAGGACCAGCATTACAGTGGGTATCTAGCTACTTAAAAAATAGGAAACAATTTGTACAAATAAATGATGTAAGATCTGACCTCTGTAATATCACATGTGGAGTTCCCCAAGGCTCTGTACTTGGACCAAAGCTTTTTATTTTATATGTGAATGACTTGGTAAATGTGTCAGGACTCCTTAAATGTGTACTTTTCGCTGATGATACCACTTTTTTCTGTTCAGGTGAAGATATAGAACAAATGTTAGAATTGATAAAGACAGAATTTGTCAAGATACAAACTTGGTTTAAAATAAATAAATTATCATTAAATCTAGAGAAAACTAATTACATGATATTCGGTAATAAAAAGAAAACTGTTGATGTTCCACTCAAAATTGAGGATGTTGAGATTTGTAGAGTGAATGAGGTGAAGTTTTTGGGTGTTATCATTGATGACAAACTGACATGGAAACAACACATAAATTCTGTAAGAATAAAAATAGCTAAATCGATTGCAGTACTGTACAAAGTCAGAGACCTATTGAATGATAAAGCTCTGTATTTGTTGTATAACACAATCATTGTTCCACACTTAATCTATTGTATTGATGTTTGGGGGAAAGCGTGTAAAACAATCACAAAGCCTATTTTTGTATTACAGAAAAGAGCTGTAAGAATTATCACTAGAAAGCATTACCGTCATCCATCAAGTACATTATTTTATCAACTAAAATTATTGAAGTTCCATGATTTGGTAGACTATAATATTTTATCAGTTATGTATAGAGCTCAAAATAATGCATTACCTTTAAATATCCAAATGCACTTTGTTAAAAGACAAAGTTGTTATAATCTTAAGGGAACAGAGTTGTTTGTAAAACCACAATTCAGAACCAGTTTGAAGGGACGTTCTACCTCAATCCAGGGAATTAGATTATGGAATGGCTTGGAGAATGTAGTTAAAAATGCCAAGTCAATGTTTACATTTAAAAAAATGATCAAAACAAATGTGTTAAAAAAATATATGTGAAATAACGTAATGTGTATTGTATTAGTTAGAAAATTAGAAAGAGTTAGTCATTTTGTACTGTTGGTTAAAGAATATTATTGTTTAAAGGGATTGTGACATGATTTTTTTACTATTCATAAAATTGCTCAAAATATATATATTTTATCATTTAAATATGTTTGTTTTTGCAAACAAAATGATAAATCACTTTAATTTTGCTTTAAAAGTGATTTTGAACTTCAAGCCGTGTTTAATCATGGGAAATCCGATTACACTCGAACGCACCATATGTGATGTCACACTGGGCAGAGGGCTGTGGTGTCTTTAATAGCGGACAATTTAAAACTGGACGAATTTAGCAATCTATGTGAAGATTTGAGCTATTTGTCTTCATTTTGGGAAGCAGAAAATTGTTTGGGTGATGGAACAAGAAACAACAGGATCTAATTTAGGTCTGATTCTGTATCAGACTTCCTTCATGTCGAGCTGCTCATACCTGCGCACTGTGACAAGCCCAGAGCTCTGCCCAGTGTGACATCACAGATGGTGCGTTCGTGTGTAATGGGATTTCCCATGATTAAACACGGCTTGAAGTTCAAAATCACTTTTAAAGCAAAATTAAAGTGATTTATCATTTTGTTTGCAAAAACAAACATATTTAAATGATAAAATATATATATTTTGAGCAATTTTATGAATAGTAAAAAAATCATGTCACAATCCTTTAACCTGATTGTTGGAAAAAGTTGGTTGAAGATTATTATTGTTTACATGGTTTGACTACTGTTGTTTAATCTGATTGTTGGAGATAAGGGGCAGATATAATAAGATTTATTCTTCTTTCTGCCACCTTTCATTTTTTTTACATTTTGTACACTATCATTATGAGATTGTCTTGTATTGTTTCTTTTGTAAAAAAAATGAACAAATTTAATAAACATAAACATAAACATCCTTGATAGAGAGGAGCGATGGTTTGAGAGAGGAGTAAAGGAGGCCATCTTTGTGAAAAGAAACCGCCCATCACTTTTTTCCCTTTTATAGATAGCCTCCCTTCTCACCTTACAGCCATCCTCTCACACCGATATGATTTATTATTTTTTTAATAGAGAGAAAGGAAAGATAGAAATTAAGACAACAAAACAACAATTATCCACAAAAAGAGCACAAGGCAAACACACCCAACCTCCGTCCGCAATCCTGTAAAGCACATGTCAGAACACAGCAACGAAACATACATGCATAAAGAATAATAATATTCATGACCTTGCAGTAGATTTCCATAAATAAACATACCCATACCTAGCCTGGTTAAAACCAGACCCTTGTCCTTCACTTCGCTTTGTACTAGGGTCTGGGATTTCTCCCATAGACAAGGATTTCTCCGGTCGATTTTTGACCGGACCAATCAGAGAACAGAAGGCGGATTACCGGACCAATCAGAGAACAGAAGGCGGAGTTTTGAACGACGTCGACTGACGTCGTCAGTTAAAATGGCTGCCGCCACGAAGGAATTTTCATGAAAACAAGGTAAAAAACTATTATTTCTTTGCTGAGAAAAAATATATTTCATAGCTGACGTTATATCAGAAGTGTTCCTGAGCTTAACAGTTCCTAAATCAATTCACGAAATGGTCAAATCTGCTGGATTTAAATTGTTTCGGTTTGACATTTTCCAAACAGCCTCGGGTGCGCTACGAAAATAAATGATAAAAAATCGAATTTTATCTCAAATGTTTCATCTAGGCCAACAGTCAGTAAATTAGAGACATATAATTACACACTGGTAGCAGAAAAAATATCCACCGAGTGGTTTCTGAGCTATTTATCTGATAGCCTGGACCGAGGTCCAGGCTAAACTAACAAAACTCCGCCTTCTGTTCTCTGATTTGTCCGGTCAAAAATCGACCGGAGAAATCGTTGTCTATGGGAGAAGTCCCAGACCCTTGTACAAAGCAAAGTGAAGGACAAGGGTCTGGTTTTAACCAGGCTAACCCATACCTACAAATAGATATACAGTATACATACATATGCATTCATGTCACATATCCATCTACATATCTGCATATGATATCTACATATACATCCCTGCATTCATTTGTGTGTGGTTGTGAGCATGCATAAGTGAATAAGGTTCCTCCAACAGAACATTTAGTATCGACCGTGAAGCATCAGAGATCCGTCCCCCAAGGCCCGAGGCAGACGAAGGGGCGATCAAAGCCCAAGACCCCAAGAAGGACCCCGAGCCCAGAGTCCCCAGGGCCACCCGAACAGGACGAGCCACTCGCCCACTTCCCAGATCCGACCAAGGGGGAGAACTGGACGAGCTCCACCAGTGACCACACACAATGACCGCCTGGAGGCCAACAGCGACAAGCCCACAGGCCCCTGCCGGAGCCCGCTGCAGGAGCCCGTTGCACTGACGTAGCCCCAGGCCCGGGCACCGAGGCCCGGGCACCCACCCCACAGGCCCGGACCCGATAGGACCAGAGGACCCGAGCCCCACCAGGCAGCCACCAGGCTGAGCCGACACACGCCCAAGCACCCAACCCCCGAAGGCGACAGCAAGGGCCCCCAGCCCGCCCGCAGGCAAAAGGACACCCACCCGGGGGCCACGTGGTAGGAGCGCGACACCAAGTAGCCTTAGATGTAACAGAGAGGGGGCAGTCCTAATCCCAGCCTGACAATTAGACATTCATACACAGACACACTCACTCAGATCCACCCTCATCCTCACTCACACAAAGACAAACAATAACGACACGTTCCATTCATAATCCTGATGCACCCTCTATACACCCTAGGTCCAAGACATGTACCTGCCCCCTACATGGGGCAGCCCACACCCAAACCCAGGAGGTAGACCCATTCATTCTGGGGTGGAGAGTAGCCGACATCCAAGATTCGGCCCAACCCTCGCCCTACCGACAGGACAGGACACCCGAGCCCAAGCAACCCCAGGGAGAGCGCAATGCCAGCCCTGCCCACTGCAAACCCCCAGGCCCCGAACCCTCCCATATCCCCCATATATATTTTTTATATAAATAAATAAAATAAAAATTGAAATTAACAAATCTAGACCCCGACACACACACCCCCGTCCACAAATGTGCTGTTGGTGTGTGTTGTTGTAAAGTGCACTTAAAAAGGAAAGAGAAGGAGCAAAGGCTGGCATTATACCAGTTCCCTTTCAGTCTGGTCTCTCAGTGTAACATACTTGCTATGGGAATTGCGCCCCCACGCGATTACCTGAAGGAATATACTCACGCCTTTACGGCTAGGGGCGTCACCGCCGCGCCAGAGGCCCCGCCCTCTGGGTACTTAAGTGGCTTGCGCCCCTCCATCTTTCTCTTTTTTGCCCTTCACCTCGCTTAAACCTGAACTACCTCTTTGCGGGACTTCTCTGTTGCTTCATCGCTCAACCAGAGGTGAGCTTGCTCCCTGCACAGAGCGCACAGAGAATTATTCCTGCGTACTGCTGGACTAGCGAAAGCTAGTCCGGCACATTTCTCTTAACCCCGAAGTATTTTCTTCTCCTCTCTCTACAGGTTGCTTCGCTCGACAGCGCTAACTATGCCACAAGAAAAAAGCTACCTCGCTAACTCCTAGCGAGCTAGCCAGCGAAAGCGACGCGACGGAGAAGACATTTCAAGAAAAAAGAAAGAAGATTCTGGAAGGACTCGCTCGCCTTATCTCGGACATGCCTCCGGAGAATGGAAAACAAAAGGCGAGACTTCCAAGGAAAACCAACAGGACATTGAGCCCAACTTCGCGCGCCTGTCCCAGCGGATGCGGCTTTTCCCTCGCTGCAACGGACACCCACGAGGCCTGTCCAGTCTGCTTGGGTATGCTTCATGCAAAAACAGCACTGGATACGCCTGACTTTTGCCCACACTGCAACCTCATGATGGATGCGGTGCTGCGGCATCGGGTTGACCTCGTCGCCAAGGCCTTGGGCTCTTCAGCGACACCAGCGGACGCAGACACCACGGAGCCCCTCACTCCAACGCCGGAGTTGGAGAACATGGCTCTACATGACAGTACACATGTCGAATGGGGCGACAGCCCTGACGTGCTGGCTCCCATGGTGGACCTAACAGTCAAATTCAACACTCGGGCATGATGAACGAGGACGAGATCTCGATTTCAGCCTCGGGTGAATTTTCAACGGAGGAGGCGGACGTGGAACTGGAGGATCAGGGTGAAAACCTCTCCCAGACCCTAGTACCTATGCTCGCAGAAACTGACTTTTCCATCCCTGCTCTGTTCGACTTGTGCCACAGAGCAACGGACGCGCTGCACATCCCATGGCCTGAACCTCCGCCTCGCCAACAGGTCACGAGGCTGGCAGGAAACTACTTTTACTCGAAGCAGCAGGCCGCCACGAGGCAAAAGATGCCCGTGTTCCCGGACTTTCTCACACAACTAACGTGTACCTGGACTCAGCCACGAGCCCCTATGGTTCTCCCCCTCTCACAGTTCCTCGACGTGGATGGGATGGATGAAGTGGGAATAGCTAACGTGCCTCAGATCGAGGACACTCTAGCGTCTCACTTGGCTCCTAAATCATCAGGAACTCTCTCTAGCAAGGCTTGTCGAGCCTCAGCGTCTCTTCTCGAGAAATGCTACAGGGCTCAAGGACTTGCGGCACGCGCCATGAACGCGTCCACTTTAATGCTCGCTTACCTAGCCGAAAAACTGCAACAGCTCCAAGCAGCAATGGACAAGCAGGCGGCTGCCGAATTGTTGGATGAAGCCTGCAGAGCAACAGACTTTGTGCTTTGTATGATGGGGACAACCACTGTTGCACAGTGTTGGGGAATGGCGGAAGTGGTCATCGCGATCCGCCACCTCTGGATGACTCTGACGGATCTCCCGGAGAGACAGAAGGTGCCTTTTATCCACCACTCGATAGAGCCAGTGGGATTATTTGGTAAAGCTTTGGATCGAATTCAGGCCAAGTTGGACCAAAGACGCAGACAGGCGGAAGCTCTCCGGGTGGGCATTCCCCGGAGAAGCTTCGCCCCCCCCAAGGGAGTCTGCTGGTAGCAGACCTACGCAGTCTCTGCACCACTCGGCAACCCGTGCCCCACCGCAGAAGGGGCCAGCATACGAGGAGGAGCCCAGGTTAAAAAAAAAAACACAGGGCCCACCTCGTACCGAGCACGCATGGAGCAAAAATAGGTTTGTCCCCCACCAGGCGACCAAGCACAGGGCCTCCTCGGTGAATTGTGACAACAGACAGAAACGTGCCTGATGAACCAGGTCCACATTTCCACATTACAGGGTCACCCGCCCATGTGGTAACGGGAATGATCCCTTCATGTCCAAACTTTGCTTGTAACACAGTACAATCAGCTGGTTTATTTACAGCATGCACAAATCATGCTTTCTCTGCTGTGAGTGACAGAAAATCATGTACGTCATTGCACATAAGCACAAATAAAGTTCATGAAACAGCTCCTCTCTGTTTCATTGAAAAAAACCACAACAACACAAAACAGGTCTTTCTGACCTGCAAGCCATCATAAAGAGAGAGGGCCTTTTCCCCCCTCTCTCTCACGGCCCATGGGGTATTAGCATAATTGATAAACCCCAGCAGAGTGCCTCTGCAATGAGCAGACGCAGAGGTGTCTGCGAACCCCCCCACACCTCTCAGGAAGACAGGTGGGGAGGGTCACGTGCTCAAGTCCTAGTTCCATTGTGAACAATGGGAGAGCCAATACACTAACCAGACGAACACGTGACATGTCCGCACCTCAGAGAGGCAAGCTGACAGAGTCTGACAACAGGGGGGCTACATCAGACGCCCTCAGGCAGCCACAAATTTCACACCTCCACAACAATGACTGTGTTCAGCCTGTTGTGGATGAAAACATGTCAGAGCCGAATCAGATTTATCTTCCTGTTTTCCAAGAGGGACTGAGCTCCTTATCATCAAATAATCTGAGATCTGCCAAACCAAAAGGAACATCCCCACGCTCTCAAGGTACAGTTGCTCCTTTGTTATTAACGAGGGACATGCAATGCACGAGCAATACTCAGACAGCACGTCTCCTCCCATCCTATGCTGATCCAAAACTGCTTTCAAAAATAATTCCCCCAGATGGTGATACACGGACCTCGGTCGGTTTACCTAGTACCAACGCTCCACTAAAGCCAAGGACCAGTAAACTGGACCATCTCAGGAAACGGATTGGAGTTAGGAGATCTGATCGTTTGCATAACTCGCAGTCTCACAAGACTACAGACTTGGAGGAGGAAAATATATCTTCCGCTCCAAACTTGTCTAATAAAGTTGACAGGTTACATCGGCCCTCAATTAACCCTGAGCAGGGTAACTTGGGAGCACATCAGCAAGGAGGCCTTCCTAATCTGGTTGACCCCCAGGGGTTAATAGCCTCTGTGTCACCAGAAGGGGCAATACATCCACGTAGGCCAGGAACTGCCAAAAGCCTCAGCTTGTTGGCTGAAAAGAACAGGTTGATGGCATCAGGCTTGCCAGAAAATGTGGTATTTACTATACAAAATGCCCGTGCTGGTTCAACACAATCTTTATACGCACAAAAGTGGCACATTTTTGAAGCCTGGTGCTCAGAAAGAAATATTATTTCTAGGGATGGGGCAGATCCGATCCAGTATCGGTATCGGTATCCGATACCAGCATTATTTAAGTATCGGGTATCGGATCAAACCTGCCGATACTTTTCCGATCCAGTTTCAAAGAGCACTTGTGTTCAATCACATTCTGTGACTGCCCTTCTTAACATTGTCTGAGATAAACCCAATGAAGACACTCTTAAGCCTTACAATAGGGGGTTCCCTATTGTAAGGCTTAAGAGTGTCTTCATTGGGTTTATCTCACACAATGTTAAAATGAATAGTTTGGGTGCAAAAGTTTCATTATACAGAGTCAAATACCTGAACAGTATCGGATCGGGAAAGTATCGGTATCGGTCGATACTGAGTTAATAAGTATCGGTATCGGATCGGAAGTGAGAAATGTGGATCGGTGCATCCCTAATTATTTCTTATGCATGCGACTTGGCTCAACTCCTGACTTTCCTTCAGGATTTACTGGAAAAAGGTCGTTCTTATTCAACGATTAAAGTTTTCCTATCAGCGATTTCAGCCTGTCACGAAGGCTGGGACACAAGACACCCGGAGCACATCCAATCATAATAAGATTTATGAGGGCTGTCCTTCGGACTAAACTACCCAGCAGGACCCTGACCCCTGGTTGGGATCTTGGCCTGGTCCTGGGGGCTCTTTGTGGCCTTCCATTCGAGCCACTGAGCGAGGTTAAGATAGATTTACTATCTTATAAAACTGCTCTACTCCTGGCCCTTTGCTCGGCGAAACGCGTGGGTGACCTCCATGCATTGTCTGTGATTCACCCCTGACGGGTCAAAGGTCACACTAAGGCCTAATCCCGCATACACTGCCAAGGTAGTTGACCCTGAACCAAAGGAGTCTAGACTTTGATCTTTCCTCCTTTCCACCTGCCCCTGTCCTCACTCAGGAACAGGAGAGGCTACAGGCTCTCTGCCCAGTGAGGGCTTTATGCACCTACATGCAGAGAACAGCCGAATGGAGGAAAACAAACCAACTGTTTGTCTGCTTTGCAGTACCTGCTATCGAGAGAGCCCTATCAAAACAACGCCTCTCACATTGGGTGACTGAGGCCATTAAAAGGGAGTACAGTAGCAAAGGTCAACAGGTACCCTCTGGAGTGCATGCTCACTACACTAGGGGCTTGGCCACTTCTTGGTCATTATTCAAGGGGGTACCAGTCGCAGACATTTGCGCTACTGCGAATTGGAGCTCATTAAACACTTTTGCAAAGCATTACAGTTTGGATGTTACTGTAGGTGACGTCACTCAGGCTGTCCTTTCTAACACATAGTAGAAAGTAGCCTTGATATGCCTGTTGGTCAAAGCAAGACGGTCACTCTAGCATGCATTTTACTGAGCATTTCAAGGGCGTGAATGGATTACGTTCCCATAGCAAGTATGTTGCACTGAGAGACCAGACTGAAAGGGAACTGAAAGTTATGCACCATAACTCATGTTCCCTGAAGGAAGGGAACGAGATGCAACATAGCTGGCCCTTTTCAATGCTGAAAGCTTGGTGAAGTGCAACTTTGGAGAAAGATGGAGGGGCGCAAGCCACTTAAGTACCCAGAGGACGGGCCTCTGGCACGGCGGTGACGGCCCTAGCCGTAAAGGCGTGAGTATATTCCTTCAGGTAATTGCGCGGTGGCGCAATTCCCATAGCAAGTATGTTGCACCTTGTTCCCTTCCTTCAGGGAACATGAGTTATGGTGCATAACTTTCAGTTTCCCCTCCACTCCAACTCTAATCCAGACCCTGATTGTCTAAATGCATAATTGTGAGTGAGCATAGGCACAGGGGGCGAGAGTGATGTCATCCCACCACCCATAACCATAGTGCTCATTCCATTCCCTATATGTGACTTTTATGAGGATGTTTATGAGTGAATGTCTAAAGTGTATAATAAAATTTAGTCCCAGGTGGTTCTGAACAACAGAGATGTAAAAACGTTGTAGCACACCCGAGTCTCAAAATCCCTACATGTATTAATTTGAGATGAAGAGGGCGGAGGTGCGTGGTAAAAAACCGCCCATCATTAAACAGGGGTGGAGGCCTCCGGGTTCAACTGTCCACCTCTTACAATGCTGTTATTGCTAGTATCACTCAGCCCTCTGTGAATAGCAAACAACCATCAGGGTGCTAACGATCCATCGTTAGGCTGATGGTCCTCCTTGATCATGTGAGCAGCTGGTTTCAGCTGTCAGCAGCAAACTGGTTGATCCACTGTGAGAAGGTGCTATTTATAAGACTGAGCTGAATACAGCACCTCAGACTGAGGAAGTCTTTCGGACGAAAGACGAAACGTTTCTACAATTATTTTGCTTTGTTTTGTTTTGTTTTTTGAATGTCCAGAGGACCAGACTTAGCTTTTTTAGATTTTTCTACCTGGATTATTGAGCATGCATCAGGGTTCAAAAAGTAAAGAATACTCACGTGTCCAATCCCACATAAACCGTGTTTCCATCCATTTTCATTTCGAATTTTGAGCTAATTTTTTTAATCTCGCAAATATGTAAATACAAATTAATGCGAAGCAGAATTGTTTCCATCTACTGGCTTGTAGCGCATCTACCAAGCCACGCACAGCGTCATTACGTCAGACGTCAGCGTCATTACGTCAGACGTCAGCACTGCGCATGTCTACAGTAAACAGGAAGTAGCGGTTGAAAACAGAACCCGGCCACACATCTCGTCAAAATGGAGAGAATATTTCAGGTACGTGTTGCTATCGGGCAAGTTGTATTTATTCTGTCATGCCAACTAGTTTTAGCGATGTTACATGTTGTCCGGAGCGGAAACAGCTGAACGTCACGTGACGTGAATGTTCGCTACGGCAGAACTGAGTCGGAAAATCTGTTTCCATCTGTCGTTTTGCGCATCTGCTCATTTTCGAAGATCCCAAAAACCACCTCAAGCGAGCGTATAAACTTTTTGGCGAATTTGAGGAAGTAAATTCAGATTTTGCCGTTTCCATTAAGCTTTTCTGCTACGATACTTCAAAATGCGCGGCTAGAAACCTTGATGGAAACACGGCTAGTGTCGCCTCACAAGGCAGACGGCACAGCAACCAAGGTAAACAGAAGTAAAACTACCCACGTGTTGAATCTCACACACATAGTAGTCGCCTCACCAAGCGGGCAAAGCTGCCAATCAAGGCAAACAGTAGTAAGCCTAATCACGTGTTGAATCCCATACACGCAGTAGCTATCTCCACAAAGTGGACAGCATTGCTAATCAAGACAAAAGTTAAGACTACTCACATGTTGAATCTCACACATGGTGGTTGACACACAAAGCAGGCGAAGCCGCTAACCAAGGCAAAACAGAAGTAAGACCTCATACACACGGTAACCCTTTCCACAGAGTGGACGGCACCGCTAGTCAAGACAAAAAGTAAAAAATACTCACGTGTACAATCCCACACAGTAGTGACCTCACAAGGTGGACGGCGCCGCAACCAAGGCCAACAGAAGACTACCCACGCGTTGAATCTCACACATATTAACATCATTAACCTCACGCAGACTCTTCCACTGGTACATTTTCATCTTTAAATCACTTCTTGGTCTACTGCCCTCATACATCTCCTCCTACATGTCTTTGCGTGAGTGCAGCTACAGTGTGCGCTCTCAGGACATGATTACCTGCAGTGTTCCGTCAGTGAGGACTGAACTTGGAAAAAGGGCCTTCTCCTACTCTGCTCCTGCTTCATGGAATATCTTACAAAAAGATCTGAAGCTCTCGGCCCTGACCTCCCTAAATGGTTTTCAGAATCTGTTGGAATCCTGGCAAAAACCAATGCAGATTTGTTCCTGTCTTTGATTTTATACGTCTACCTTATAATGTTTTGCTAGTTTTTTGATACTTTGTTAAAAAAAATATATATATCTTTTTGTTTTTTTTTCTTTCTTTTTGTTTTCTATTGTTTATTGTTTGTTTGTTTATTGTTTAATGAAATTCTATCACTGCTGTTCATTGTTCTTTAGTTTTAGCAGGTCGCTTTCGTAAATGAGCCCATGAGGTTCAAAAGATTTACCTGACTAAATAAAGGTTGAATGAACATATGGTAGTTGCCTCAAAAAATGGGCAAAGCCACTAACCAAGGCAAACAGAAGTAATACTACTCACGTGTTGAATCCCACACACATGGTAGCTACCTCGGGACTCTGTGTCCATGGTCGGATCTACTCTGGGTGGGGGAGGGGTTGCCGGCGGGGCCTGTGGGCTTGTCTGTAGCTTCTTGGGATTTCTGCATTGTGGTTGCTAGGGGTCGCCCGGGGCTTCCCTCTGCCTCTCTCTGGGTGGGTGGTGGGGGAGCAGTTGTCCCTGTTGGGGGACTCTCAGAGCTCCGGGCTTGGGGCCCCTGTTTGTCTGTGGCTCCAGTCCTCCCTGTGTTACCGTCGTGTCCTGTGAGTGCGGATCTGTGGGTCCCCACATCCACTATTAAACATTCTTAAGGGGAAATCTTATAGTGGCAAGCTGCTCACACAGTTGTTTAGATTCAGGTGTTTACCAGATACATACTCAGTTGGGTTGTGGTGGCTACTAAATACACCTTGTATCACCATGTACCGTATAAAAGACTTTCTAATCATGTTATTTGTATCATTATACTGTATATGTTGTTGTTGTGGTTTCTCTGTTTTGTCTTTTTTCTCTCCACAGGTCTAGAGGCAGACTTCAATTATGTTGATGTGTGTTCTCTTTATGCCTCTCTTCCTCTCTACTCCTATCGCCTTCTTTCTCTTTTACCATTTCTCTCACTTTTTTAGCTTTGTTTTGTTTTTTTGTTTTTTCATCCCAGTGTCCATTACATCTTAAACAAACCCAAAGTAAATCCTAATAAAGTTTTATTTATATATCAAGTGGAACATTGAGGCCAGCCATAATGCTCTGCTTGTGAAAGTAAATCTGTTGGGTATCACCTCGACACTCAGACAATAATTCTGAGTGCCACAATGCCGAACAGGACAAAGGGGAAAAAAGGAGGGATGAACTAGAACTGCTTTCTTTTGTGGAGCCAATACAATAGACTATATGCCACGGACTTCTGTTCCAGCACTTCCGCCGTCATTACACAGACGGCACACTTCCGGTTAGCGGGAAAGACACAAACATAAATGACTAAATACAATTAATAAAACATCTGCATACACACCAATAATCTCTATACACATATAAATCCATATGAAATTATGGCGACGTTCCCCCCACGGATAGCTGCGATAAATTTCCTCCCAAACCCCCCCTCGGAACAGCCATACCTACTGGTGGGCGGACACAACGGAACTCACTTGTAGTGCCAGTAGCACGCAGCCGCTTCCAATTTCGGGTCGTTGTCATGGTCTGCTACTAGGAGCTAACGCTAACAACAACGGCAGTGGATGGGAACCGGAAGTGGCGGATGTGGGTTGCATTTTACCGGAAGTACGTCACGACCCCCCGTGGCATATAGTCTATTCAATATGGTTGCCAAAGCTAATCAAGATTAGCTAACATATAAATAGGTATAACTAGCTCAACTGTCCGGATACTAGACTAAAATTTCATGTTGTAGTAGCTGTCAGTCCCTCACAGTGCAAACCCTGAGCAGGACATTATTTTGAAGGTTTTACCAAAATGGCCAGAACTCATATTTCTTTGCTTTTTGGCTACCTTTCTGCAGCATTTAGCTTGTAGCTTGATTTTTTGCTATAATTTGATTTTTTTTTTAGGTTTTAGGACGTGTTCGTTACTTTAAGCTTCTATGCATTATTTTACTACTTTCAGATTTTTTTTAAGCATTTTGCAAAATATGCTATTTTTTATTGCCTTTTAGTGTTAGGAAGGAAGATGTTACCTGGCTCTCCTTTCTGTCCCTTCACTCCAGGCAGCCCATCTCTTCCAGGAGTTCCATCCTGTCCCGGATGGCCGTTGGTTCCCTTACAGCCCACATCACATCGGACATTCAGCAGCAACGAGGCCAAGCTGACCAGAACTGCAAGGTTCTGATAAGATCCCATGGTTCAAATGGTTCAAATAAATGCACTGAGATGAAGAAGAAGATGGAATTCAAACATAGGATTAAAAAAATAAGAAACTGTGTAGAATATAACCATTTCTAAAGCTTGACAAAAACACAAACAGAAAGAAATAATATTTAAAGGAACACCAGACGTTGTGCTATAATTCTTTTTATGATATTAGTCTTAAATCCTGTCTCAGAAACATAAACCCACATCAAAACAACCATCACCATCAACAAAGACCCTCATCAGTACGCATACCGCAAGAACTGATCAACAGAGGACACCATATCCTCTGTGGTCCACACTGCTCTCACCCACATGGAGCAGAAGGACTCTTATGTTTGTATGCTCTTTGTGGACTTCATGTCTGCCTTCAACACAATGATTCCCCCAAACCCTGATGGACAAACTACTCACACTAGGACTAAGCCCCTCCATTTGTAACTGGGTACCAGAATTCTTAACAAATAGACCACAGTCAATAAGAATCCACAACTTCTCTTCCTCCATCATAACCCTCAGCACTGGCTCCCCTCAGGGATGTGTACTGAGCCCTCTCCTGTTCAGTCAGAGTCAGAGAATCTTTATCATCATTTGCACCGCAAGTGGTACATGTGATGAAACGAAATTATGTACTGTACACAGGGTCCCAGTTACATTCAACAACAAAATGTAAGAGAAAAACAGTAATAACATCTAAGATATGACTAAGAAAAACATCAACTAAAAAATACACTAAGCACTAATGTAATAGAAAAACATAATTCCAAACAACAGCACGAACATGAGTCTGTATGAGCAGATGGTCACAGATGAACACAGCAACAAGAAACAGATCAGCATCAGCATGATGTGATATTTTGCACTGTTTATTCTTATTATTTATTTATTCATGAGTCTAACAGCCTCAGGGTAGAAGCTGTTCCTCAGTCTCGTGGTTCTACACTTAATGCTCCTCAACCTCCTTCCTGAGGGGAGTGGGGCAATTAGTTTGTGTGCTGGGTGAGTGGGGTCTTTCATGATGCAGTTGGCTCTCTTCCTGCATCTGGAGGTGTAAATGTCTGTGATGGTGGGGAGACTGACTCCAACATCTTCTGTGCAGCCTTCACCACTCTCTGCAGAGCTTTTCTTTCTGCAACTGTGCAGCCTCCATGCCATCACTCTGCTCACTTATGATTGTGCAGCTACCCATCCAGGCTGTCATATTGTAAAGTTTGCAGATGATACAGCGGTGGTGGGATGCATCACAAACAATGATGAGTCCAGCTACAGGCAGGAGGTGGAACATCTGGAGAGCTGGTGCAAAGAGAATAACCTTCACATGAATGTGAAGAAGACAAAGGAGATGATTGTGGACTTCAGAAGGAACAAACACACCCACGCCCCACTGAAAATAGGTGGATCTGCAGTGGAAGTGGTCTCCAGCTACAAATACTTGGGTGTACACATGAATGATAACCTCAGCTGGAGCAACAACACCACCAGCCTGATCAAGAAAGGTCATCAGAGACTCTACTTCCTCAGACGGCTGAGACGAGCTGGTCTGAGCAGCCCAGTCCTCACCTCCTTCTACAGGTGTGCAGTGGAGAGCATCCTGTGCTCCAGCATCAACGTGTGGCATGGAGGCTGCACAGTTGAAGAGAGGAAAGCTCTGCAGAGAGTGGTGAAGGCTGCACAGAAGTCTGTTGGAGTCAGTCTCCCCACCATCACAGACATTTACACCTCCAGATGCAGGAAAAGAGCCACCTGCATCATGAAAGACCTCACTCATCCAGCACACTCACTCTTTGCCCCACTCCCCTCAGGACGGAGGTTGAGGAGCATCAAATGTAGAACCACTAGACTGAGGAACAGCTTCTACCCTGAGGCTGTTAGACTCATGAATATCTAACCAGAATAATCACTGTGAAAAATCACATCATGTTGCTGCTGATGTTGCACCCTTGAAAAGAACTAAAAAAATGATATAGATTTTCGCTTTTGTGCAACTTTATTAAACAAAACTCCACAGCTCGAGCGTACAGCATGTGTAGTTTTCTGCCATATTTTTGCAAGTACACCTCGCTGCAGGCTGCAGCACGGACCGGTGTCAGTCCCGGAAGTGGTGCTATTGCATTCCGGAAATGAAGGGGGCGCTATTTTCATGATCGCTGTAGCCTGCAGACGGACCACTGTCAGCGCAAGTTGAGAGGTGAAGGCCACACGATCCACAGTGGAAAACGCACGTCAGCAAAAGGTATTTTTACCTTCTTAAAACTTTTTTCACATAGTAAATCAAAAAAACACTTTTCTAGATGAGGTTGAACATATAATTAACAGCTGTAAACAATTGAAATTTGTAATTCATACAGGGTAAGGTTAAATTTATATTGCTCTCCCCTTTGCTCATATAGTGCCGATGAGAGTCGTACAAGGCAAGAACTGCTACGGTTCAACATAACGGTATGTTAAACTACACTTACACTATAATTTATTTATTTATTCTATTTATTTATTTACATTCTTAACAGTTTTATAGTGGGTTTTTTTACCATTAAATGTTAATCTTTTTTTTATACATTTTTTTTACACCAACATTTCTGGAAAGTCTTTTTTTTTATTTATATATAAACTACAAGCTGCCATCATAGGTGGGTGTAGTACCCTCTACTTCAATATATTTTTAGTATATAAGTCAACAAACTAATGTTAGAAGAAACCTAACATAAACAACATTTATCTGCGTGTCATGTTTATTTATGGGTTAAAATAGGTTCTTCATTCAGTAAAGTTACTCGCATTAGGTTGCATATCAACAAAATCTACTAAAAAAAGTATTAACATATGGCAAAATAGTATATATATATATATATATATATATATATATATATGTATATATATATATATATATATATATATTATATATATATATGTATATATATATGTATATATATATATATATATATATATATATATGTATATATATATATATATATCAGAGTCAGAGTCAGAGAGTCTTTATTGTCATTTGCACCGCATGTGGTACATGAGATGAAAACGAGATTATGTACACGAGGTCCCAGTTACATCCAACAACAAATGAAAGAGAAAAACAGTAATAACATCTAGAACTAACTAAGAAAAGCATCAACTAGTAATACACTAAGCCTAATATAGTGGGAATAAACAGCAGCACGAACATGAGTTTGTATGAGCAGATGGTCACAGATGAACACAGATGAACACAGCAACAAGAAAACAGATCAGCATCAGCATGATGTGATATTTTGCAGTGTTTATTTTTTATTTTATTTTTATTTATTCATGAGTCTAACAGCCTCAGGGTAGAAGCTGTTCCTCAGTCTAGTGGTTCTACACTTGATGCTCCTCAACCTCCGTCCTGAGGGGAGTGGGGCAAAGAGTGAGTGTGCTGGATGAGTGAGGTCTTTCATGATGCAGGTGGCTCTTTTCCTGCATCTGGAGGTGTAAATGTCTGTGATGGTGGGGAGACTGACTCCAACAGACTTCTGTGCAGCCTTCACCACTCTCTGCAGAGCTTTCCTCTCTTCAACTGTGCAGCCTCCATGCCACACGTTGATGCTGGAGCACAGGATGCTCTCCACTGCACACCTGTAGAAGGAGGTGAGAACTGGGCTGCTCAGACCAGCTCGTCTCAGCCGTCTGAGGAAGTAGAGTCTCTGATGACCTTTCTTGATCAGGCTGGTGGTGTTGTTGCTCCAGCTGAGGTTATCATTCATGTGTACACCCAAGTATTTGTAGCTGGAGACCACTTCCACTGCAGACCCACCTATTTTCAGTGGGGCATGGGTGTGTTTGTTCCTTCTGAAGTCCACAATCATCTCCTTTGTCTTCTTCACATTCATGTGAAGATTATTCTCTTTGCACCAGCTCTCCAGGTGTTCCACCTCCTGTCTGTAGCTGGACTCATCATTGTTTGTGATGCATCCCACCACCGCTGTATCATCTGCAAACTTAACAATATGACAGCCTGGAAGTGTGGCTGTACAATCATATGTGAGCAGAGTGAACAGAAGGGGGCTCAGCACACATCCCTGAGGAGAGCCAGTGCTGAGGGTTATGGTGGAGGAGGAGAAGTTGTGGATCTTCACGGACTGTGGTCTGTCTGTTAAGAAGTCTAGTACCCAGTTACAAATAGAGGGGCTTAGTCCAAGTGTAGATAGTTTGTCTATCAGAGTTTGGGGGATCATGGTGTTGAAGGCAGATGTGAAGTCCACAAAGAGCAGACGCACGTATGAGTCTTTCTGATCCAGGTGGGTGAGAGCAGTGTGGACCACGGAAGAAATGGCATCCTCTGTTGATCGGTTCTCACGGTATGCGTATTGATGAGGGTCCTCATTGATGTTGACGGTTGCCTTGATGTGGGACATGACCAGTTTCTCAAAACATTTAGCGACTATCGGGGTGAGGGCCACCGGTCTATAGTCATTCAGACCAGTCACTGTGGAGCTCTTTGGGACTGGGATGATGGTCGCGGTCTTCAGGCAGGTGGGAACTAACTCCAGTGCAAGTGAGGTGGTGAAGATGTCAGCCAGCACCTCACAGAGCTGGTCCGCACATTCCTTCAGAACTTTCCCTGGGATGTTGTCTGGTCCGGTTGCTTTATGAGGATTAATCTTTCTGAGACTGCCTCTCACTTCTGCTGCGGACACCCTGAGATGCTCTTCATCTGGTGATGAGGTGAGTCTGGTGCTAGCAGGTCTGTTTGGATCATCAAAACGTGCATAAAACTTATTGAGGGCATCAGGCAGAGATGGGTCCCTGGGGCATTGTTTGTTTTTGCCTTTGTAATCTGTTATGCATTTAATACCCTTCCACATGCTCCGTGGGTCTTGTGAGGTGAACTGTCCCTCGATCCTCTGTGCATACGTGGCCTTGGCCTTCTTAATGCCATCCTTCAGTTCATTCCTGCTCTTCCTCAGCTCCACTTTATCTCCTGACTTGAATGCAGTGTCTCTGGCTGCTAACAAGGCGTGAACTTCTCTATTTAACCAGGGTTTCCGGTTCGGGTAGGATTTCACATATTTTTTTATGGATACATTCTCAGAGCATGTACTGATGTAACCCAGGACTGAGGAAGCATACAGTTCCATGTCCACTGAACTTCCATCAGTAGCCGCTTCCCTGAAAACAGACCAGTTTGTCCTCTCAAAACAGTCTCTCAACAAGGGGGAACTATCTTGAGGCCAGATTGTTATTTGTCTTTGTTCCGGCTTGGACCGCCTGAGTGGAGGGAGTTCTCTTGGCGCCAGGATCAGAGACTCGTGGTCGGAAGATCCGAGCGCTGGGCGTGTCTTCGCCGTGTATGCCCCCTTTACATTTGTAAAGACTTGGTCGAGTGTTTTATCTCCTCTCGTAGCTGCGAAGACGTTCTTATTGAAGGCTGGGAGGGACATCTGAAGATCAACGTGATTGACGTCCCCGCAAACAATGAAAAGCCCCTCAGGATATTTACACTGCAGCGAGGTGAGTAAGTCATGAATCTCTCCCTGGGCGTCATTAGCATTAGCATCAGGGGCTATGTAAATAACGCTGATTAGAATTACAGAATAGTCACGTGGCATGTAGTGCGGGCGACACCTAACTGTGATCAACTCCACGGCAGCTGAACAAGCTCTTTTTATCACAGCACAGTTCGTGCACCAATCTTTGTGTACGTAAATACAAACACCGCCACCTCGCGTTTTCCCCGTAGTCTCGATGCACCGGTCTGTTCTGAAAAATAGCCTTTCGTCCAGCTCGTAAACAGAGTCAGGAGTGTCTTCAGAAATCCACGTTTCCGTAAGACAAAGCACAGAACATCTTCTCATCTCCTCCGACGTGGTTACCCTCAAACGAAGTAGATCCATCTTGTTGTCGAGCGAGCGCACGTTAGACAGAAAAAGAGCCGGCATCGGGGGTTTACCGGTTTTAGCGTCTGCCCGCATTCTCGTCATAATTCCTGCACGACAACCTCTCTTCTTTTCACGAGAGCATCGCTTTCTTTTCTTTCCCCTGGATCGCATCTGTTTCCAGAAGGACGTTCTTAGCAGCTCCAATCTTCCGAGCTCTGATTTGAGTTCGTTGCTGATTTCAGCTGTGCCCTGTGGTAAATCCGCTCCGATTCTTAACAGTTCAGTTCGGCTGTAATTCACCCGCAAAAAACGCGCAGAGTCAGGTACAAAAACACTATTAAAATTACTAAAAACTAGAGATGATCCGGGAACTCGTGAAGCTGCGGCTGCACTGAGCGCGGCCATCTTGGCATAATAAAATATATATATATTAACATTTAAATATGTTCGTTTTTGCAAACATAATGATAAATCACTTTAATTATGCTTTAAAAGTGATTTTGAACTTCAAGCCGTGTTTAATCATGGGAAAACCGATTACACGCGAATGCACCATCTGTGACGTAGTGTCCAGAGTGAGAGGCAGAGGGCTCTGGGGCCTCATGTATCAACGGTGCGTATGCACAAAAACCTTGCGTACGCCATTTTCCACGCAAAACTCCGTATGTATCAAAACAGAACTGAACGTGGAAATGTGCGCAGCCCCACGCCAGCTCCAGGGTTGGCGTACGCACGTTTCTGTGGTTTTGGTTCCATTAGCGACACCTAGAGGTGATTCTGAGAAACTGTTCATGATGTGAAAATCATTATTGTTCACACCAAACACACATGATTAACAATTATTACATCCACATGGACGCAATTAGAATCAGTGATGTCACTAACGCGTTACAAAGTAACGCGTTACTCTTGTCAGACCACTTTTTTCAGTAACTAGTAATCTAACGCGTTGCTATTTAAAATCCAGTAATCAGATTAAAGTTACTTTCTCCAAATTATTTTGCGTTACTTTTTTGTAATTTTCTGTTGTACTGTAATTTAATTTTATTTACTCAATGCGCCTCGGCCGGGGAGTGATAAAAAAAAAAGACGGAAACTCGGTCAGCTGCTCTGACTGAAACCTGACACCGCAGCGTGCGTGACAGTCAGGAGCTGTGAGCTGAGTGCGCTCAGCTCACAGCTCCTCTCAGCTCACGGAGGAGCTGAGAGGAGGACCACTTTCACTTTCACTGCAGTTCAGTTACATTTGGAGTCGCAGCACAAGAGAGCTGCTGCGAGTCAGGAGGTCCCCCCCGCCACCACCACCCCGCGACCAAAACAACAAGCTTGACTTCGGTGCAGCCCCCCCACACCCCCTGCTGTGTAGAAACTGGTGTGGCAGCTTTGAGCTGGATGGATGCAATAGGTCTTCTGGTATTTACATACAAATACATTCTTTGTTCTGGTTTCTTCTGGTATTTACGCAAACAAGCTCATCTACAGCTCCATTCAGTGTCAGGAGAACGCACAGCATGATGCAGCCCTTTACAGAGTTCAACCTGTGTGAGAACTGGGGCTTTGATTCAGAAATATATTTTTGTTATTACTTTATGGATAGAAAAAAGTATGGATATATACTGCAGTTGTTCAGCATATTGTTTTTGTACTATTAGTGCTTAGTGTATTCTTAGTTTAGAGTATTTCTTAATTCATATCTTAGAACGTATTTCTGTTTTTCTTTTACAATTTATATGTTTGTTTGGATGTAACTAAGACCCATGTGTACACAGTTTTCTAAAATAAAAATAAAAAACTCTGATTTTGATGTTAAAAGACTGTCTTTATTATATTATTTATTTTAAAAAGTATTTACAGAAATACTTTTTTGTAAAAATATTATTTGTTTAGTGAAGTCAAGAAGACACTATTTTTTATATAAAGCAAGTATTCCTTTATTCATTCAACCTTCATTTATGATGATATATCAAGAAATATTGCCTTATTTTTTATAAAAAGTATTTGTTTAATGACCTCAGACTTTTATGTTTCATAAAAACAAGTATTTATGTTTAATGAAGTCAAGAAAGACCATTTTGTTTTTGAATATTTTTATTAGTAATTATTTTATTAATACATTTACATTTTTTATGTATTGTGACAGAGAGGGTTCTTGTCAGCAGCTGCTGAAAGTAACTAAAGTAACTTAGTAATCTAACTTAGTTACTTTCCAAATCAAGTAATCAGTAACTTAACTAAGTTACTTTTTCCAAAGACTAATCAGTAACTTAACTAAGTTACTTTTTCAATGTAACTATGCCATCACTGAATATAACCTGCAAAATATATAAAAAACAGAAAGACTGAATAGTTTTGCACAGCTTAAATTCTTGTTTTTTGTTCATTTTTAGCTGTTTTAGCAGTTGAAGAACGTGATGCACAGAGGTGGGTAGGAACGCGTTACATTTACTCCGTTACATTTACTTAAGTAACTTTTTGAGAAAATTGTACTTGTGAGAGTAGTTTAAATGTGAAAGACTTATACTTTTACTTGAGTAAATTTTAGGGGAGGAAACCGCAACTTTTACTCCGTTACTATGGGCTTTCTGCCGATCGCTACCGTTACTTTTTGTTTAAAATATATAAAAACATTTGCGGCAAATTTATTGCGTTACTTATTGTCACCTGACATGTAACCAATCAAGTGAAGCCAACCAGTCACGTGACCACAACAAACTCTCCACGCAGCCGGCGCAGGCCAGTGACGTTGAGATTCTGGACTCGGTTGAAGAGAGAAACATACGGACGGTTCCTGAAAGAATGGCGACAGAAGCTGGCGAAGAGCACCCCTGGCCTCACGAGCAATGTTCAACTTTCAGTCGTCTAAAAAGAATAGTTACATCATGCGCTGTCAGCTGTGTCTGCCAAAACTTGTAGATGTTTCAGCCTACATGAACTCGACGTCAAATTTGAGAAAACACGTTGCGGTAAGTTTGCCTTTATTTTTTTAATTTTTTTGTGTGTAATGATGTCTGCTCTATTTCAACAGCCTGCATAACTTTAAAACTGTGTATGACGTGACTATTGAATGTTACGTGGTGTGTTACTAAAAATGTGTTCACACTCTTGTGTGAGCACACATGAGCAAAATGCTAATCTAAAAACGTTGGTTACGTATCGTAACCCCAGATTCTACGAGTATAGCGAGCCCTTTAGCTCGCTTATTGGAAGTCTCCCCCCGCGCGTCAGCGCCCACTGAAAACCTTTTAGTCCACGCCCACCTACCGGATGGGCCCACCCCTCGGGTCGATAAAACCCCTCGACCGGGGTGAATCTATCTCCAAATATAGCTAATTCATTCAGCCATTTTGGATACAGAGTGGCCCGATAGCTAAAGGGCTCGCTATACTCGTAGAATCTGGGGTTACGATACGTAACCAACGTTCTACCTTCGTATAGCTCGCCCTTTAGCTCGCTTATTGGAATAAAGGGCGTAGCAGGAAATAGTCCATGCCACGCTGGATCCCACCAATGAGGAGCATCTGCTCACCCAATCCCAATAAGCACGTCCTTCCTCATGCATGAGGAAAGGCAGGAGGTGGGCTGGAGGAAGGCCTGCAGGCCTTTAAACAACCTCCAGACGTGCTCTGCTGCCGTGCAGCAAGCCACAACACTGACAGATATTGTTTGTTGTTGTGTGTGTTTTTTTTTTTTTTTTGTGTGTTTTTGCACATAGTCAAGGAGAGGAACACTCTCTGACTGCAAAACAAAAAAGAGTAAAAGTCAACTGTTGCATGAACTAAGTACAGAGGAACAGTTAACATTAGGAGGTGCACTCCCACTACTTATCCAGGACTCCCAGAACTGAGTGAGTCATAGAAAAAGTAGAAACATCCCGTAAATAAAAACGGGTAAAAGAACAGGGCGAGCTCCAAGCTGCGGCCTGACAGATGTCGCTGACCGACATCCCACCGTGCAGAGCTGTAGGCGAAGCCATTGCTCGCGTCGAATGAGCTCGCAGAGATGCAGGAGGTCCCTTCCCCTCAGCTTGTAGGCCTCTGTTATGGCTTCACACAGCCAGTGAGAGAGGCGCTGAGAGGACAGAGCACGACCCGCTGAGTTGTCCCTAATAATGGACAAACAGACTTTGAGAGCGGCGTACACCCGCTGTGCGTGCCAGATAAGCTCTGAGAGCCCTAATTGGGCACAGCAAGAGAGACCTAGCTTCCTCCTCTGATGCATGAGGAGGGAGATGGAACCACTCTGAGTTATTGTCCGAGATTTAAAACTGCTGGTGATCGACTTTGGGATAAAAGCCGGGTTAGGCCTCAAAGTCGCTGAGCTGCCATCAGGTTTAATTTGTAAACTAGAGGGAGCTGTGGAAAATGCACAGAGGTCACTCACCCTCTTTACAGATGTGAGTGCCAGTAAAAGAGCAGTTTTTATGGACAAAAACTTCATTGACACCTCCTCCAAGGGTTCAAGGGGGCTTTGGTTAAAGCTCCCAGAACTAATGCCAGATCCCACTGAGGTGTGATGTCACGCTTCAAGGGTCTAAGGCGTCTAACGCCCCTTAGGAAACGTTTCATCAGAGAATGATTGAATAACGTTCTGTCACCAAAACCCTCGTGACACGATGAAATGGCCGCCGCGTACACTTTTATCGTGCTAAAAACTAGCTTTCTCTCCAACAGCAGTTGCATAAAGACAGGACACAGCCAATGTCACATGCTGTGGGCTCGACGTCCCTGTCCCTGCACCACCGCTGAAAAACTGCCCACTTAGATGCATAAGCGTAGTTGTGGGCGGGTCACGGGCGTCCTGAATCGTCCGGACCATGGCTGGGGTGAGGCCTAAGCTTGTTAGGCGGCGCCGCTCAGCTTCCAGGCCCAAAGGCGTTGGCCTATTTCTGGGAAATGTCTGATCGCCCCTCCCACTTGGAGGAGAGCATCCTCCCTCCATGGCAGCTGCAGGGGACTGTCCACTACCAACTGCTGCAGGTCTGGGAACCAGGGTGCATATTTGCGCTCTGGAGCCACCAGGATGAGAGAGAGTTTCTCCTCCCTGACTCGTCCTAGTACTCTTGGAATGAGAGGGACTGGTGGGAAAGCGAAAAGTTTCTTTTCTGACCACCATCTGCGCGCAAAAGCGTCCACTCCCAGAGGTGGGTCGTCTTTTGGGTTCAGTGAGCACCAGAGTGCACACTTTTTGTTGTTTCGGGCTGCAAAAAGGTCTATTTCTGCACGGCCGAATATGGCCCAAATCTGATTTATTATGTCTGAGTGGAGAGACCGGACCCCTTGACGTGGTCCCCCTCTTGACATGATGTCTGCTCCCATGTTCAGCGCCCCTGGGATGTACACTGCTCTCAAAGAGAGCAGGTTCTGCTGGGCCCACAGGAGTAGCTGCCTGACCACGCGTAGCAGCTGAGCGAGACCCGCCCTGGCGATTGATGTACGCTGCCACCACCTGGTTGTCGGTGTGCGCCAGTACATTTTGCTGCTGAACTAACAGAATAAAATGTTGCAAAACCTTCTGGACCGTCATCAGCTCCAGAACGTTTATGTGAAGGTGGGTATGGCTTGGCCACTTCCCCCCCACCGATTGGGAGAGACACGTCCCCCCCCATCCCATCAGAAACGCGTCTGTGAACACTGGGATGTGAGACGTAGGTGTGATCATGGAGACACCCTCCCTCAGGATGCGGGTGTTTCCCCAGTAACGCAGGTCTGGCCCCACTGATGGGGGGACCAGCACCATCCTGTGTTTTTGGCGCACTGGGTCCACGCGCAGCTTGGTAAACCAACGCGGGGTCGATCTCATGTGTAATAAAACGAAATTTATTACCCCGTGAGCGGCTGCCATAAGGCCCAGTAGGCGCATCACTGCTGCCGCCGTCACCACCTTGCCCGGTTGGATGCGCTTCAGCTGTGCTGTCAGATCGGCTGCCCTCTGCTCTGACAGGCGCGCTCTCATCGAGCGTGAATCCAGTTCTACCCCCAGGTAAACAATGGACTGTGCTGGGATTACTGAACTTTTCATCCAGTTCACAGCAAACCCCAGGCCCGGCAGGTGATCTGCTAGGACCCTGGACTGGGCTGCTGCCCCCTCCCTTGACTTGCTTAAAATGAGCAGGTCATCTAGATAAAACAGGATCCGCATCCCTGCTGAGCGAAGTGGGCGTATCGCCGCTTCCACACACTTTAAAAAAGTTCTGGGTGCGAGCGAGTAGCTGAAAACGAGTCTCTTGAACTCGAACTGGCTCCCCTGGAAGGAAAAACCTGAGGTGTTTCCTGTGATGTGGGATGATACTCACGTGCCAGTAAGCATCCTTCAGGTCGAGGGATGTGAACCAGTCCTCCTTGTGCACATTCTTCAGCAGTTGTTTTATTGTGAGTGTGAAAAACTCTCACTGATAAGGATCTGTTGAACCGACAAATCCACGACTAGTCTCGCCCCCCCCCCCTTTTTCTTGGGGACGAGAAGAACCGAGAAAAGAATCCTTGTTCTGTTCTCCCTTTGCCACCTTGGAAATCACTCCCCTTGTCAGCATTTCCTGAATTTCGGACAGCAGGGAGGAGTTTTGATTTGGGTCTGGCAACACTGTTTCCAGTATCCCCCTGAAAGGTGGTGGTTTCGCAGCAACTGGAGTGCATAACCATTTCTTATGATTTTTGACAGCCATCTGTCTAAATGGCATTTCTGCTGCCACTGTTCGCATCTTTTGCCCAGTGACAGCGCGAGGTCTTGTTGTCTCGTGCGCGACGTGCGCGTTATCCAGTCGTTGGGGCCTCCCCCGTTATCCTGGTAACCCGCGGGGGCCCCGCTCAAAAAAAGGGGCGTCAGAGGCGTGATCCGCCCTTGCGTCTGACGTCAAACACGTTTGCTGACCCAGGGAGCGCTCGCTCTGGTGGAGCGGTGCTCCTGTTGGGCACTGCTCGTCTTTTGGCGGGCGGTGCTTGGTCCATCCTGTTACCTCGATTGGAGTTGGAGTCGAACTGCAGAGAGGTAGTGACAGTCGCGTGCGTGGAACGCCATTTAAACACGTAATGAGGCGGAGCTCTGTTGGCCTGCACGTGAGCTGAGCTAACGTCATGTGACCCACTGTGAAAACCGCGAGCTATGGGTTTTACCCAGATATGCGTGCGCGACACGAGGTTTAATAAACATGGAGTCTGATTGTTTAAATACCTGTTCGTGTCTTCTGCTGGACAGCGTTGAAGCTGGGCCGGCGACATTTGATTTTAGGAGAGGCAGCGAGCTGTGGG
>JBBPBX010025538.1:0-20422 GCA_038048925.1 Garcialebias charrua
ATAAGAAAAAAGATGGGGAAAAAAGAAAAAAGAAAAGAAAAAAGGAAAAAGAAAAAAGAGAAAAAGAAAAATGGAAAAAAAAGGAGAAAAAAGAAGAAAAAAGAAAAAGAAAAGGAAAAAGAAAAGGAAAAAGGAAAAAAGAAGAAAAGAGAGAAGAAAAAACAAACAAAAAAAGATGGGAAAAAGCGAAAGAAGAAAAGAAAAATTGATGGAAAAGAAAAAGAGAAATAGAAAACAAGGAAAAAAAAATAAAAAAAATAATAATAAAAATAAAATAAATACTCCACAACCTCAAGGAGACAAGAAGCAGAAATTACTACAGAAAAGTTGAAATGATCAGAGAACCAATGAAATTAGCTAAAGAATGGAATTGAAGCTGAAGAGGTAGCCTGGTTAAAACCAGACCCTTGTCCTTCACTTCGCTTCGGACTAGGGTCTGGACTTTCTCCATTGACAAATGATTCTTGCTGGAGGCATATCCTCTGCTGATGGCTGTTCCCCCGTGGTCTGCTGAACTTGACTTCAGCTCCGCCTCCTGCTGAATTTTCTCTCGCTGCCTTTGGATATTCTGTGTTTATATGTTAATAAAACGTCCTAATAAAATAAAATAAAACCATGGAGCGCTAGTCCAACACACCAGAAGACCAGGAAATCTGATGGGACTCGGGCAGCAACGTAAAACCTGACTTTAATTCTCTCGTGACAACCTGAGGCATTTCCTTGTTCATTTCACTCAGCGGAGGGTGAGGAGGAGAAGGAGGAGGGAGGAGGGAGCGATTACTTGACTTTTGGGGAAAAAAAACAAAAGAAAACTCCAGATAAGGGATTAAGAAGGGGAAATTAATAAATTTGTGTCACATATAAAACAGTCCTGCATCGCTTTGAATGAGAACATGCGGCTGCTCGCTGGCTGCGCTGGGACAGGTGGGGGCGTGGGTTAGGGGCCAAAAACTCTGCCCCTTCTGTTCTCTGATTGGCCCGGTCAAAAATCGGCCGGAGAAATCGTCTATGAGAGAAGTCCCAGACTGTGCAGTGAAGGGAAATGAGAATTGAGCGGAGCTGTGCAGGAAGGCGAGGGCCAGGCTACTGAAGAGGTAGAAAAAGCTTAAATAAGCAGAAAAAACATGTTTTTACTTTAAACTGTATTAGAAGCCAGGGCTGTAGTTTACAAGGTTTGACTAAAAACACTTGTTGTTCTGCTCGTCCAATCAGGGCCAGCAGTCTGGATGAGATACAAGACAGATCCATGAATGGAGCAATCATGGAGAGGTTCCCTCATCTGGTTCCCTTCGACCACGAGCTCTGACTCAGGAACAAAAACATCCACCAACTCTGAATGTGGCTGATCTGGAAATCCAGTGAACGGGACAGAAGAAAAAAAAATCAATGTTTAATATTTGCTCAACCCCAGCTTGTCTGCAAACTGAGTGAGGTTATTAAGACACATTTTGGTTTTAATTCCACGAAGATCAATAAGGAGCATTATAAAATAGTTTGTCGGGCCGCTTCAGCAAAAGAAACGTGCAGCTGACTGCCTCATGCAATAAAGAAACGGGGAATTAATGCGGCTGAAAGATGATTGATTAAAGGAGGACCGCTGGATTAAAATCAATACAGAACTCAAGTAGAATTTTATTGTTTTAACAGTGTCCGCTGCCCCGGCCGCACTTTGGGATTGATTTATCGAGTCGCCCCTTTGTGCACTGGAGGTAGATTTTCAAGCAGAGGAAATTTTCATGAATGTTTCAGCGACTCCAAAGCTCGTCAGAGGTAAAGAAACGTTCATAAAACTCTGACCAGGAGGCCGGTTGGTCATCCTCACTTCCCTTCACGACTGCAGTTGTAGATCCTCAACCAGGCGTAACGCCGCTTTTAGGAGTTCAAACTGAAATGTAGAGTCGTCGTCTCATCCCTCTTCTTAAACTTGAGTCAAAAGTGTCCGTTTGAACAAGAGCACTGACGTGCAGGAGCTCCAATCAAACGGCGAGCTCGGCAGGAAGCAGGAAGGAGAACGCGGCGACTGTTTGATACCACATCTGGAGAGCCGGTGTGAAAACGGAAAAGAAATGCTGTTCTGAAAAAAAAAACTTCACAGAGTAAAAAAAAAAAAAAAGAAGAGAAATTGAGTTGCTTCTTCTTCCTGAAAGCTGCAGATTCTAACTCTGCAGTGGTTGTGGTGTTTTATTTGTGCTTCTGTGCTGCACACTAATAAAAATACAATCAAACCCATCAGGCCCTGTAATGAATTAAAGTAGGCCCTTGTTTATATCGCAGGGGTTACATTCTAGAACACCCCCCCCCCGCCCCCCGGCAGTGGTGGGATGTAACTAAGTACAAATACTTTGTTACTGTACTTAAGTACATTTTTCATGTATCTGTACTTAAGTAGAATTACTTTTGCTTTTACTCCACTACATTTTACATGAAGTATCTGTACTTTCTACTACACTACATTTCTATAATGTGTTGAGTTACAAGTTACATTCACGTTGCAGCTTTTTGATTTGTTGTTAGTTTGAAAGTAACTGATGTCGAGAAGGGAGTTGGTCCATTGAATCACTTCAAAGTGGGCAGGAAACGTTAGACCCGCCTTCAAGAAGAGCTGGACCAATGACATATATTCTAGTAAAAACGTCATTGAGCTGGGAGCACCAACAGCACCACTAACGCACCCAAAATGGATTCCACTGCGGAGAGTCAGCCAGAAGATACGCACCACCCATGGCCTTATTGAAAAACTATTGAAAGAGTATTGAAAGACTATTCAGTAGAGCAGGACAGATTTTCTCTCCCAAAAGAGTCAGACTGGACTCAAAAATCTTTGAAAACCAACTTCTATTGAACTTGAACAATAAATTCTTGCTGAAATATTAAAATGTGTCAGTTCATGAAGTTAGGAGAAAATATGTCTCCAAATGTCTCGACACTCGGGTCCAAGTTTTGAAAATGGTGTCAGGAAGTTAAAATATTGTCAACTATTGACCCATTACAAGGCTGACTAGACAGTACAGTATTTTAACTAGAGCTGATGACAAACAAGTTGAAATGATCAGTGCCTGGTCCTTTTCCATTTATTTTTTCTGTCAAGACAACTTTTACTTAAATGTTTTTACTGTGGTTAAAATGATACATTGGTTTTGTTTTGTGTTAAATAAAAACTTCCAAAGATGTAATCATTCCTTATTATTCTTAGTTTGCTTAATGACATTTAACTCTGGATGTTGTTGGCTTACTTCTTATCCGCCCCAGAATTCGTTTTTTGGTTCACTTTGGAACAGGAAGGAGAGATACACACACATGACAGACGCTCACTTAAAGTTCCAAACCAGTTTAATTAATCATAAGTTAAAAGTTACAGAATACATTTGTTCTATTTCAAGAAATCATTATATTTGATTAAAATAAGTGGACAGAGAGTGAGTGAGAGAGATAGGGAGACAGAAGAAGGAGAGAGAGAAAACACATTGAAATGGCATTTCAAGAGAGACCCCATATACAACCTGATTTAGTCTGAATACAGCTGTTCTTCTGTTGGTCTGGCTGCGTTGACTGGCGTGGAGGAGGAAAAATCATATTTTTATACCCTTCTCTGGGCGTTGCCTGCCCTCAATTTAATAATAGAAGTTCTGCTTTATGCTCTTATTTGGGCATTTGCCTGCTCTCACCTTAATAATAGAAGTTCTGCTTTATGCTCTTATTTGGGCATTTGCCTGCTCTCACCTTAATAATAGAAGTTCTGTTTAAAGACGTTGCCCTTCCCCAAAGCAGCTCACACAAAACTATAAATCCACACACCCTTAGATCCAAAAATAGAGCAGTCCCTAAGCCTTCAGGACAGACACAAGCTGCATCCTTTTAAAACCCTTCAAGATGAAAAAACACGAAGACAAAAATATGTTTATTTCACAACAATGTCATCCCTGAAATTCAGATGCACAGAATCACAAGTCCAAGTGTGAACAACATGTATTATCTGAAACATTGTTCATTAAAATGACTCAACACTAATAATGTATTACAGAAAATATACATACAGTTGGCACACATTAGAGATGGGAATTGATAAGAATTTGGCAATTCCAATTCATTTATCGATATAATTTAACGATTCAATTCCTTATCAATTCTGCTATCAATTCTCATTGGTTTAGGCAATAAAATATAGTAAAACATTTGTGTGCATGAAGTATTTAATAATCTTTCACCAAAACAAAAATATAAGTTGTATGAAAAATGAATTCCTAATTAACAAAACACATAATCAAAAAACATAACCGCCTTTTTAAATTATAGCAAACTAACAATTTTTGTTGAGAAAAATTAACATGTTTTCTTTCTCAGGAAGGATACGAGATCTTTCTGGACTGATAGTATCTCCAGCTGTGGAGAACACCCTCTCAGATGGGGTGGAGGATGCTTGGACACAGCTAAGCTGATAATATGGGCAGTGTGTCCTTCATCCACCACCAGAGGGTGGGGCTGTCCTTGGCTGGAATTAGTGATAAGCTTCTATACAGTTGGACTTCTCGATCCAGTCTCTGAGCTATGGAGATGGGGGGGTTGCTGCTGCACTGACAGAAACTTTCTGTCCTCTTCCTCAAAAAGTTATTCTAGTGCTGTCTTTTTTTGCTTCTTTACGGGAGGCGTCTGAAATTATTGACATAACGACAACTTGTAATTCACAAGTTGCAATTTATCATCAATCATTACAAAAAACAAAACTTACATAGTTGTCAACATCATCATCCTCTTCTGCCTCCCTGTGTCTCTGCCAGTTTCAGAAAAATTTCACCATGAAAAACATTTTTTTTTTGTGTGCATTTTCTAATTCAAATACCTCTGCTGCTGTTACTGCGGCTGCCTTAGTGTTTTCTGCCACCGCTGCTGCCCTGAGCCTGTCCCAGATGTTATTCTCATCATCAATCATGGATTTATATCTGGGGTCTATAACGGTCTCTTCCTCCAGGAATGCTTGGATATAGTCATCCTGAAATTTAAAATGGAGGAAAACAAAATTAGGGAAAAGGAAGATAACATCTAAACTAAGTTTAGTGTAAATTATTACGTCATTATTTAACAAATGTCAGTCACTTTACTTTGTAACGTTGGAAAGATATTCTTCTTCTATTGATTTTAATGGCGGTTGGCGAACTTATTTTAAGTGCATTACCGCCACCAACTGGACTGGAATGAGGACTTGGATAACAAACCGGAAGTCGTAAACATACTATACTAGGTTTCTCCGGCATGACCGCAATAAACTCCTCGAATTCAAGTCCATTCAATACTAGGCTTCTGGCAGTCCATTGAAGCAATCCTATGATCATTGTGTGCGTTCGGTCAACGTCTGAGAGGGTTGAGATAAGTCATCAAGAGTTTGCTTGACTGTTTCCCAGTGCAATCCAAATATGTTCAAGATCATCTCTGCAGACTTAACAATTATCTTTATTCTTTCATTACGGCTAGTCGTTTGAACTGAACAGTTAATTACGTCTGACATAAACAAAACAAAATCACTTTTGTTAACCAGCATGGTTTCTTCCTTTACCACAGTACATCCTTCACAGTTCTTGGTGTCGTTAGTTGTAGGTTTAATCAGGTCTTTAGCTTTCAAAGTGTCTGGAACTTTCTTAATGGCCTCTGCATAACTGAGTCTCTGTGTAACTTTAACCCTCTGAATCTTTGCTGCACTCTTACTCACTTCACATCCTCTGTATGCTGAGCTATGTTCAGCACCACAATTACAACAAGACAGTTTAGCCCCTTCCTCACATTTCCCATAATCATGTACCCCACCACACCTTCCACACCTTTGCTTTCCTCTACAAGCTGCTGCGATATGACCAAACCTCTGACATTTAAAACATCTCAGCGGTGGGGGAATATACTGCCTGACAGCATAGCACATGTAGTAGCCTACAAAAATCTTGTTTGGGAGAGTAGTTCCTTCAAAAGTAAGAAGCATCGACATTTGATTCCATCTCTGTTAGTTTTCATGCGTTTGACTTCCTTTACATTAGTGTAATTAGTGCTGTAAATTCATCAGTGGACATTTTTACTGGGATTCCCGTGCAACACCCCTGACAAGGCTATCATAAGTATGAGAGCAGCGTACACGTTTACCATCCAACTTGTCCAAACTAAGTGCTTTTTCCTTTTGTCCTGAATCTTTACAAAAAACCAGCAGACCCCCGTTCCGTAGAACTCCAGCGCTTTTCAAGTCTCCTATTTTATGTATCGCCTTAGTTAACTGTACAGGGTTCCAGCTGCCAAATGTAGCCCCTTCTTGAGCTAATCTTAGTATTAATTTATGTTCTTCTATTTTTCTCTGTTGGCTCGTCTCTGACGCTAACGCTGTCATCCAAGTCGCTACTCAAATGAGTCTTCCGCTTCTTCCGAACAACATCCCACACGTCAAATCTTCCGCCACCTACGTCCATACCGCTCGGTTCGCTTTCTGACCCGTCACTACTGTCTGTCATCACCGCGTCTAGCACCCTCAGTCCACACGACATGGTCGGAGATGTGGACCTCATTACGATTCCGAATTCAAAAAGGGAAACCTCATGTTTACCCATCGTCCTTCTGTCGCTGACTTGTATTTGCAAAACACGTCCGTGAGTTTAGACTTGCATCATTGGTCGTTGGAAAGATCATTCCAGATGTTTTCTTTAATGCTCCTGGTGAATGCAGAGTCATCCGCCTGCACAGTGTAATGTTTGTGCAGCTTCTGAAGGATGGGGAGTATCTGGCCACAGGTCTGACTTTTTTCACTACTGACGAGTGTGGATGTGTAATGCATTCGCATCAGCTGCACAAACTCCTCTGCTTTCCTCAGGTCTTCATTGCCAATTCTGGCCAATCTGCCATATAAACAAAATAAACATTTATCAATTGCTTTCTTCAAGTTTTGTTTTTTCCCCACCAAGCATTGCATACTTGTCATTCTCCATGGGCTTTCTTAGCTGTGGTTCTATAGCTGCAGCTTGGATGGCAGGAAACTGCTCACAGAACCTCTTGATCATGAAAATTCCATCTTGTCCTCACATCCAAGATGAGCATGTGCTGTGGCAACTCTGAAAGGCACACACATGTTTATGTTTATTAAATGTGTTCTTTTTTTTTTACAAAAGAAACACAATACAAGACAATCCCATAAATGATAACGTACAAAATATAAAAAAATGAAAGGTAGCAGAAAGAAGAATAAATCTAGCAGAAAGCAGAATAAATCTAACATAACATGATTAGTTTAAATAACATACTTTAGCTGACTTTGATAAAAAATATTTAAAATGTATTCTTACTGAGTTGTTGCTTCTCCTTGAGGACCACTTTACCACTTTTGCCATGTGAAGTCTCTTCATCCATACGACCACAGAACGTTTTCTTGCTGCCCAGTTGGAAACTGCACTGCTGTTGTACAGCTTCTGAGCTCCAAGGTTTAGGGTGTGTGCGAAACATGGAAACTTGTTGTCCAGCTTTTTCTCAGCTACATCCATGTTTGCTGCATTATCCACGGTGGCTGCCACAACCTTCTCTTTTACTCCAAACTCCTCCAGGATCCCATCAATCTCCTCTGCCACAGCTGCCCCTGTCTGTGCTTCATACACCGCTTTGGTTTTGAGGACCTTTTCCTTATTCTGACCTTCCCTGACAGTGCAGTGTTAGTGAGGTAATGCTCTTGAGTAAAACTTGTCCAACCATCAGCTGTGATGGCTGCCTTTCTAACATGTTTCAGTTCTGAGATCAGATTGCTCTTTTAAACCTCATACCAAGCAGGGATGAGATGGTTTGTTAAACCTTCTCTGCTTGGGGTACAATACGATATTTTTGGTGCCTTAGTTATCTCCCTACAAAGAATGGGAATGAAACCGAACTGAACTTGTTTAAAGTGACGACTTGCAATTTGATAATTCTCATTTTTATATTTTCATACCGAAATCCACATGCTTCCACTGTGGTAAAAGGGTGTAAACCTTTCACCACAAATCTAGTCGCAGCTTGATGACATTCATTTATTCTTGCCTTGGTCATTTTACTTTTCCGTGCTTCCATGAAAGGAGAAGCTAAAGGTCTGCTAGCACCAGCCTCTGAGCCAGCATGACTCCGGCAATCCTCATCAACTAAATGTTATTACAGGAGAGGGAGATTATTTATAAAATACAGTGGAAGCAGTACAGCAAAAAGGTAACAAGTGAAATAAACTGGAGGAGTTTAACGTTACCTGCTGCAACATTTAAAACTGAGGACGTTTTGTTATCTCAACTTCCTTCACCACCTAGCAGCGTGTTAAGAACTGTACATTTCTTCAAGCTAACCGCATGCTGAGTGGTCAAATGCGTCTGCATGTTAGAAGTATTTCCGCCCTTTATAGGAATGGATGCGTTGCATGTGTTACAACTAGCCCTGGTCTTGTCTTTTTTGTGAAGTGAAGCCACATGCTAGACTGCTTCTTCCTCGACGCCATGTTGAATACCAAATACGGCGCATGTCTGTGATGTCAGTACTTGAATACGTCACCACGACGAGTCAGTAGAACCGATAAACTGAATTGTTAAGACAAGGAGCCTACAATTCCAGGGAATTGAACTCCTAAGAACCGGTTCTTTAAAAGAACCGGTTCTCAGTTCCCATCCCTAGCACACATTGTAGACCATTGCATTAGTTAATACATTCAGCAAGTACTTTAACTTTTACTGGTGGCATCCAGAGCCAGAATGCCAGGAACACTGGCACTATGAAGACAAGTGTGTGAGGCCACTTGGTGATATTTGCTGAGATCCTGAATTGTGGGTCTTGAATAAAATATTTATTGTATGCTGGCCATTGGATCTCTAGTTTACATTTTCGAATAATATGTCCATTTACCCAGTAAAAATTTAGTAAAGACATTAACCTTCTATATTACTAATGATATCAATATCTCCAATAATACCCCGCAATTCTCTTCCCTGGACTCTTTGTTAAATATTTTTCCATTTTGCTTATAATCTTTGTCACATATTTATTATCTGTTATTTGAGCAGCATGATAATATTCTCTAAAATCAGGTAATGCCATGCCTCCTTTCTCTTGGTATCTGTAGAATTTCAAGTTTTATTCTTGTTTTTTTGTTGTTGTTCCATATGAATCTATATATAATCTGATTCCATGTTTTAAACTGTCTGGAATTTATTCCATGTTTTAAACTTTACAGCATTTCCTATAGACATTCCAGATAGACAGAGGTACAATAACCTCGGTCGAATGTTCATTTTTATAGTTTCAATTCTGGAACTGAAGTCTAGTGTTAAGACATCCCACCTTCTGATGTCCCCAATTTCTTGGTCCACTTTAATAAAATTAACTTTATACAGATCTATAATTTTTGTAAATCGAATTCCTAGATAAGTCATCACAGTAGAGTTCCAATTTAAATTATATTTTCCACATATCATTTCAGATTGTGTATAATCGAATGTCAGAACCTGGGTCTTTTTCAGATTTAATTTGTATCCTGATTAAAAGCCAAAGATTTCTAATTTATTGGATCTGATAAATAGCAAATTACATCATCTGCAAACCAGCCTATTATATGGGGTTCTTTGTGTATACTGTATCAATACCCTTAATGTTTAGTTTAGTTTAGATTCTTTATTCATTTCAAATTCAAAAGAACACAAAAAACTATTTACAATTCCATGTAAATAAAATTTCAAACATTACATGAAATGAAAAGAAGCAGAAGATAAAATCTTATGTCTGCCCTTTTTTAACTAAATTAATTAAAACAATCAATTCAAACAACAATAATCCAAACAAAAAAATTACACAATACTGTAAATAACTCATCATATTTTACCATGAAACAAACCAATTGATACATATTTTTCCAGAAACCTAAATGTATTTATTTTTTCAAACAAAGACATTGTTTTTGCAACTTTGATATCGTTTTCTAAACGGAAGAATTAGAAGAATTAGAATTGGAAGATTTTTTTGATTTTTCACAAAACTTTATTTACACAATAATAAAATTAAAGCTGCTATATGTAACTTTTCTAACAATATATTTTTAACTTATTTCTTCACTCTGTCACTAGATTGATGTTAGAGAGGTAATCTCTGAAAAAAACTAAAAAAAAATTGTCCCCTTGCTTCTCCAGGTGGTAAATAAGCATTTCTAAAAAGAAAAAGTGACCCGCCATTTTCCAGCCAATAAAAACAAAGTTTGTAACCAGCCAATAAAAACCGAGCTTGAATTTGAATCAGCCAATAAAAACAGAGCTTGAATTTGAATTTTAACAGACCACAAGGGGGCAGAGCCATATATGGCTCTGAGGGGGAGGGATCAGAATGCTTTGCTTGTTGAAATTTTTCTAAGTGCTGCAGTTCTACAGAAACTGCAGACTGAACCTTTAACACAACAGTGTTAAAAATATGATCAGGACTAGCAAGCTTAAAATAAAATAAAATATTTACATGAGGAGCTTGTTGTATTGTATTTCTCCCTGATCAGAAATGGTGCATAAAACCTTCTTAAATCCCCACAGTTTCACGAAACTCTCCATGTGTCCAGTGTCTCTGTGGAAGCAAAACTCCAGCGCCAGTCTGGCCTTGATGTTGCACTTCCACAGAGCCACGGCATCAAGTTGAGGTCCAGCCTGCAGTCTGTCCCTGCGAGACAAATAAACAGCCATTTTTGCTTCGGCTACCAGAAAGTTTAAAGTTTGGGATTTAAACTTTGTGGCTTTGCTGTAACGTACTCCATTAATGAAAACCGATTTGGTGAAAACGGTGTCAAAGAGGCTAAAGATCGTTGTCATTAGATTAAACAGATCAATCAGTCTAGCACAATCTGTAAAAACATGAAAAACACTCTCAGACAGACTGCAAAAAGGACACTCGTTTAAAACCTCAGGATTGATGACAGACAAAAATGAGTTTGTTGCAATGGCACCGTGAAGGATCCTCCATTGAAGATCGCCAGTCCGTTTCTTTATTGGAGGTTTGTAAAGAGTCCTCCACTGGGGCCTCTGATTTCCGAGTTTGTTGTCCCACACGCTGACAGCTCTGTTTTGCAGAGTTCTCTTGTTCAGGATCTTAACATAAGTCTTGTAAAGTACTTTTTGACCAGTTCTGCACAAGTTCATCTTTGGGTCTATATTGTTTAGCAGAGGACCACTGTCTTTTGCAAAGTTAGGATCCAGGTTAATGTCTGGGAAAGGGTCCATTGGGTCAGGTGGGCGATTCCCTGTGAACCACTGTTGTAGCAGACACTTCTCTCCAGCTGTCATCTTCTCCTTCACCAAGTTCAGGAAGCGTTGCACCAGTCTGACTGACCGGAAACCAAGCAACGAAGCCACCTCTCCGGCGTTGGAGAAACCTGGTCCGGCCGTCTCCACCAAGCGCCTCAGGGTCACCATCCTAGAATCGCACAGTGCCTTTGACAGTCCTGGCACTGTGCTATCACAAACGTCCATTCTCGCTTCACATACTAGTGGTTCCTCTAAGAGCCAATGCAGAGAATTATACACTTTCAATCTGTTTGGTTTAAAAAAGGAAAACACTTTGAAAACACTCTGATAAAACAGGGGCACTTCTTTTATCTTTAAAAGGCTAACATTAGTTAGAAACAGAGCAGCATCTAGCCCCAGCCCGCTCGCACGTCTGAGGATGCAGCTGGCCACGTCTCTCCACACAGTGTCAGGAGATCCTGCCAGGTACTTCTGGAGGAACTGCATCCGAAACGTGGCTGTTCTGCTGGCCAGGTGGACAAGGCCCTGTCCCCCTTCTTCTCTTGGTAAGAACAGGACTGACTGTGGCACCCAATGTCGGCCGTCCCAAAAGAAATCGACCATCTCAGATTGTATTTTTACCAACAGGTCTGGAGGTGGGTCTAGAACAGAAAGTTTGTGCCACAGTTGTGATGCAACCAAGTTGTTTAACACCAGTACTCTGCCTCTGTAGGACATTTTTGAGTGTATCCATTTCCATTTTTCCAATTTATTCTTGACTTTTTGCACCACATTGTCCCAGTTTTTCTGTACTGAAGTCTTATTCCCTAAATGGACACCGAGATATTCAAGGCCATCTCTCTTCCACGGGAGGTTTTGAGGCAGAACTGGGAGCCCTTCAGGCCACTCGCCCACGGCGAGGGCTGTGCTCTTTCCCCAGTTTACCCTTGCAGCAGACATGGTTGAAAAACTCTCTGTGATTTCACTTAGTGTGTCGACATCTTGTTGATTTTTTACAAAGACAACAACGTCGTCAGCGTACGCGGATAAAACTATGCTACTGTTGAAACCAGGTAAAACAAAACCATGAACCCTCGAACGGATTTTCTGAAGGAGGGGTTCCAGGGAGAGTGCATAGAGCATTCCCGAGAGCGCACAGCCCTGCCGAACACCTCTACACACTCTAAAAGGAGCACACAGGCTACCGTTGAACTTCAGCACACCCTCAACGTTACTGTACAACACCTTGATCTTGGCTATGAAACCAGCGCTGAACCCAAACCTCTCCATGGTTTCCCAGAGGAAGCTGTGCTCAACGCGGTCAAAAGCCTTTTCTTGGTCAAGTGAGACCAACGCTGTGTTCAGACCTAATGAACTGGAGATTTCCAAAACATCTCGAATCAGGTGGATATTATCTACCATGGACCTACTGGGGACGCAATAAGTCTGGTCTCGGTGGATGACCTGTTCCATTGCTTCTCTCATCCTGGTTGCCAGGGCCTTGGAGAGGATTTTGTAGTCGGTGCAGAGGAGAGACACGGGGCGCCAACTCTTTATCTCTTGCAGATTCCCTTTTTTAGGCAGAAGAGTGATGACCGCTCTTCGGCACGACAGCGGTAGTGAGCCAATGATCAGGCTTTCAGTGAAAACATCCAGCAGGTCCCCTGCCAGGATGTCCCAGTAGGCCTTGTAGAACTCCACCGTGAGCCCGTCAATGCCGGGAGCTTTCTGGCCTTGCATGCTTTGGAGGGCTGTGCTGAGCTCCTGAAGCCCTAGGGGGCGCTCCAGGTCAGTGTTGGTCTCCTCAGAGACCTGGGGTAGTCCACTGCAGAACTCCCTGAACAGCTCGCCGTTCCTCTCATATTCACTTTTGAATAACGAGGAGTAAAATTCCACAGCCCTCCTCCTGATCTGGTTTGGCTCGCTCAGTTGCTGCCCAGTTTCCGACAAGAGAGAGTGGATCAGTTTTCTTTGCCCGTGTTTCCTCTCCAGGTTGAAAAAGAAGCTGGAAGGAGCATCCATCTCTGTGATGTTCTGCATCCGGGACCTGACTAACACGCCTTGGACCTTAGCATCCAGTAGGTTTGTCAGAACTGATTTTTTAGATTTGAGGGCTTCAATGTGCTCTCGATTTCCTGTGGTTTCACAAAGGTGTTCTAGTTCCACTATATCAATCTCTAGATCTTTGATAGATCTGGTGAAGTTGCGAGTAACGTTGAGAGAGTGTTGTTGACACAGCTGTTTTATTTGAACTTTTCCGTGGTCCCACCACTGTTGCAGACATGTGAAATCACCCTTTCTCTGTCTAAACACATTCATAAAACAGCTCAGAGTCTCTTTGAAATTACGGTCATGAGTTAAAACTGAGTTAAAATGCCAGTAGGCGCTCTTTGGTAAAATGTTTCTGATAAAAACACTACTTAAAACCAGCGCGTGATCTGTAAAGGCAACTGGTGAAATCTGACAAGTTTTAACCACGTTAAAATGATGTTTAAAACAATAAAAGCGGTCGAGGCGAGCTAAAGAAATGCGATTCTCTTTACAGTGGGACCACGTGTACTGTCTGGAGCCTGCGTGCATCCTCCTCCATACATCCACCAGGCCATGAGACGAGACCAGCTGCCGTAGAGCACGCTGGGCTCCTGGATGCGGCTCTGCGTGATTTCGGTCTAAAGACTCATCTTCAGTACAATTGAAATCCCCACTTAAGAAAACAAAATCCTCAGACCCACAATCTCCCAACCTTTCCCCAATTTTTTCAAAAAAATCTCTTTTCTCTGCATTGGTATTGGGAGCGTAAATATTAATAAAGACAACATTAAAATGATCAAAACCAGCTTTGACTAAAAGACACCTTCCCTGAACAACGTGTTGCACTTCTATGTGGCTGGGAGTGAACTCTTTTGAAAAAAGGATTCCCACTCCTGCACTTTGGGAGGTGCCGTGACTAAAAATGGCCTCCCCTTTCCACTCTCTACGCCACTCTGTTTCATTAGCTGTATCGCTGTGTGTCTCTTGTAAAAATAGTACATCAATACTTTTATAGTTCATGGTTTGATAAACTAATCCGCGCTTCACAGCTTCTCTTGCCCCGTTGATGTTTAAGGATGCCATTTTAAAAGTATTCATGGTGTGTGAGATGTTGAGAAGCGCGTAGAAAAAGACTATAAAAAATATTAAAGAGCAGGTGTTTATCATTTTGTTCAGAAAAGTTTTCTGACTTTGGTCATTGTCTTTCTCAGCCTATAGACTTCTGTGTCTTCAAAGATTAATTGTTTTTTATTGTGTCTAATGTGGTGTCTGGCTAAGAAATAAAAATCTCTCAAATCAGAAAAATAATTTTCCACATTAACATTATTCAGCCCTTTGGTGTCTTGAAGGAAGGACTGTATAGATTTAGCAGTGTACTTAGGTTCACTGCTTTCATCGTGTGAAATTTCACTGAGATCAGAGCTGTTGTCTGCTCCTTTCAGCTGTGCAGACATGTCTCTGGTTTTCTTGCTTCTTTTTCTAATATTTTTAACGTCTGTACTTTGTTTTATTTTTTTCTTGGCTGCAGCTCCCAGTTCTGTCATTTGTAACGGAGGTGGGGGTGGGCGTGGGGTCCCTTGGTTGATCTCCTCTGCAGCCGCTCTTGTATCTGTAAACGAGCCTGCATGTTTCTCTGCATTTTTCTCCTCTGCCTCCTCCCTTCTCCCCCTCTGATCAGCGTCTACCCCTTCCCTCCCCTTTTGATCAACTTCTCCTCCTCCCTTCCTCCCCTCATCTGCATCCCCCTCTCTCCTCTTCCCTTGAGCAGTACACAACTCTCCGCCCATGACACATTCCGTCGCTTTTCCTCTCTCATTCACCTCCTGAAAACCTCTCTCGTTCACCGCAGCAACACTCACAGTGTCCCCCTCTCTAGAACGCACTTCAAAGCTGTCTCCACTTTTCACACACACACTTGTGCTTATTTTATCATCCACAGCTGACTCTACAACAACATCATCTGAACGGTTCTCGTTAACGGAAGTTTCCTCCCCCGCCTTCGACTCCTCTCCCTGACCAAACACACCTCCCTCCTTTTCTGTATCTGTGGGGTCCACAGCTGACTCTTCAGCGTCATCTGAACGGTTCTCATTAACAGAGGTGTCCCCCGCAGCTTTGGACACCTCCCCCGCCTCCCCCTGACCGGTCTCACCTCCCACCCGTTCTGTATCTGTGGGGTCCACAGCTGACTCTTCAACATCATCTGATCGGTTCTCATTAACGGAGGTTCCCTGCGCAGTTTCGGACACCTCCCCCGCCTCCCCCTGACTAAACACACCTCCCCCCTGTTCTGTACCTGCGGGCTGCTGCTCGGCACCCTGTGGGGCTGGCTCCGTGTTGGGGCACATTTTTCTGATGTGCCCCTCCTGCTTGCATCTAAAACACTTCATGGAAGAAGATGCGTATAAGACGTAGTCAAAGTTGTTGACTTTAACGAGGAAACGCAGATTCAACTCTCCCGGATTGTTCAAAATCATGCTCACTTGTCTCCTGTGGGACACGACGTGTTTGAGGAGTTGAGATTTACATCCTGACGACACTTTTTTCATCAAGGACACAATCTTCCCATGTCTGGACAGCTCATTAATCAGGAACTCAGACGTAGTCAAAGTTGTTGACTTTAACGAGGAAACGCAGATTCAACTCTCCCGGATTGTTCAAAATCATGCTCACTTGTCTCCTGTGGGACACGACGTGTTTGAGGAGTTGAGATTTACATCCTGACGACACTTTTTTCATCAAGGACACAATCTTCCCATGTCTGGACAGCTCATTAATCAGGAACTCATCACTGATAAACGGTGGGATGTTTGACAAAGTAATCTTCGTAGTTGGTTGCATTAGTGGTGTTACATGAAACAACACATCATTTACTGAAATCCCACATGTGACCAGCTGTTGAGCGTGCGCCACTGTATCAACAAACACAACCACTGCCTTGTTCATTCGGGCTGCAGACATAATGGACTCGTGCCCAATCTTATCTCCTATCGCTAAACAAACATCCTCCACGCTGCACTGAGAGCCAGCACCCACCTTAATGCCGTTTCTCCGTGTGAGAGCAGAAAAGCTCCTCGTGGCTCCTTCCACCATGGCGTCTACAGACGCCGGCCGACCTGCTGGCTACACCTCTGTGAAAACTAAACTTTAAAACCAACTAAACTAACTAAAACCACAGCAAAAAAAAAATAAAATAAAAATAAAAAACAAAACAAACATACAACTCCCAGTGCAAAAAAATACAGGAAAAATAGAGAAAAAAAGCACTTTTAAACCCACGTCTGTCTTCTGCTCTTCCATGCACGTCCTCTCCCCACGGAAGAAGAAGAAGAAGAAGAAGAAGAAGATTTTTTTTTTTGATTTTTCACAAAACTTTATTTATACAATAATAAAATTAACACAACAGTGTTAAAAATGTGATCAGGACATCAGCAAGCTTAAAATAAAATAAAATATTTACATGAGGAGCTTGTTGTATTGTATTTCTCCCTGATCAGAAATGGTGCATAAAACCTTCTTAAATCCCCACAGTTTCACAAAACTCTCCATTTGTCCAGTGTCTCTGTGGAAGCAAAACTCCAGCGCCAGTCTGGCCTTGATGTTGCACTTCCACAGAGCCACGGCATCAAGTTGAGGTCCAGCCTGCAGTCTGTCCCTGCGAGACAAATAAACAGCCATTTTTGCTTCGGCTACCAGAAAGTTTAAAGTTTGGGATTTAAACTTTGTGGCTTTGCTATAACGTACTCCATTAATGAAAACTGATTTGGTGAAAACGGTGTCAAAGAGGCTAAAGATCGTTGTCATTAGATTAAACAGATCAATCAGTCTAGCACAATCTGTAAAAACATGAAAAACACTCTCAGACAGACTGCAAAAAGGACACTCGTTTAAAACCTCAGGATTGATGACAGACAAAAATGAGTTTGTTGCAATGGCACCGTGAAGGATCCTCCATTGAAGATCGCCAGTCCGTTTCTTTATTGGAGGTTTGTAAAGAGTCCTCCACTGGGGCCTCTGATTTCCAAGTTTGTTGTCCCACACGCTGACAGCTCTATTTTGCAGAGTTCTCTTGTTCAGGATCTTAACATAAGTCTTGTAAAGTACTTTTTGACCCGTTCTGCACAAGTTCATCTTTGGGTCTATATTGTTTAGCAGAGGACCACTGTCTTTTGCAAAGTTAGGATCCAGGTTAATGTCTGGGAAAGGGTCCATTGGGTCAGGTGGGCGATTCCCCGTGAACCACTGTTGTAGCAGACATTTCTCTCCAGCTGTCATCTTCTCCTTCACCAAGTTCAGGAAGCGTTGCACCAGTCTGACTGACCGGAAACCAAGCAACGAAGCCACCTCTCCGGCGTTGGAGAAACCTGGTCCGGCCGTCTCCACCAAGCGCCTCAGGGTCACCATCCTAGAAACGCACAGTGCCTTTGACAGTCCTGGCACCGTGCTATCACAAACGTCCATTCTCGCTTCACATACTAGTGGTTCCTCTAAGAGCCAATGCAGAGAATTATACACTTTCAATCTGTTTGGTTTAAAAAAGGAAAACACTTTGAAAACACTCTGATAAAACAGGGGCACTTCTTTTATCTTTAAAAGGCTAACATTAGTTAGAAACAGAGCAGCATCTAACCCCAGCCCATTCACATGTCTGAGGATGCAGCTGGCCACGTCTCTCCACACAGTGTCAGGAGATCCTGCCAGGTACTTCTGGAGGAACTGCATCCGAAACGTGGCTGTTCTGCTGGCCAGGTGGACAAGGCCCTGTCCCCCTTCTTCTCTTGGTAAGAACAGGACTGACTGTGGCACCCAATGTCGGCCGTCCCAAAAGAAATCGACCATCTCAGATTGTATTTTTACCAACAGGTCTGGAGGTGGGTCTGAAGAAGAAGAAGAAGAAGAAGAAGAAGAAGAAGAAGAAGAAGAAGAAGAAGAAGAAGAAGAAGAAGAAGAAGAAGAAGAAGAAGAAGAAGAAGAAGACAACATGAAGGGACTGGGCCCTACTGCGCATGTGCGGGCAAGTTCCACACACAGCTCTGCCGCTCCTTTGAGACAAAGTGGTCTAGTACTGTAAGTAACAACTATTTTATATATTTGTAGACATTTCTCTATGTAAAAGATAGCTGTGCAGATGTAACTTCACATTACAGTTACAGCCGACCGTTATTGTAATTTTGGTAAAATTGAGGGTTTTTGAGTGGTGAGTGCTAATGTTTTAGCTTAGCGTTAGCATGCTAACTTTATCAGTTCACAGTTTATTACGGAAAGTTGCTTTAGGAGATATGTAGGCTGCTGAAAGCAACCTTTATTACACAAGTTTATGCCGAGTGAATCCTGTCTGTGATTTTTTTTTAATATCTTAAATGCGCTCCACTCCAGTTGTATCAATTCAGCTAAGTTGATTAGCTTAGCTTCACGTTGCACGTGCGTTAGCGAGTTCACGTTACGGTTACGGCCTGACTGAAAATGTAATGGACTCTGTCATTAGCTGGTTATTAGTAAAATGAGCAATATGTGACAGTTGTATGTGGGGAAAATAGTGCAGCAGTTTAACAAATAAGTTGGAGCCACGTTGAAATCCTGAAGGAATAAAGAGCTGTGTAGCCAGCTCCTATCACCAGACTATTAAAATAAACTGACAATAAAAAGTTATAAAAGTTATTAACTCTGCAGATAGAAAGGCAAGCCCAACTCATTCTGCATTAATTTTAACTCTAAATAACGTTAAACAGGAAAACTAATTATTCTGGCTGATAACATAAATTTCAAAGGGCTAGAATATTTCAAAGTACCATATTTCCTTGATCTTTGATGACATATGGTCATGGATAAGTGTGCTAAAAGTTTTCTTTCTTTTTTTTTTACAGGTTTGTGTGGAGGTGCAAATACTGTGAGTTTCTAACAGAGAAAAGGGGTAACCTGTTAAAACATTACAGGTTAAAACATGGAAGCTTCACCAGAAATATAACCTTTCCTTGCTTACATCAACAGTGTTTATGCTTGGTTGATGAAATGCAGAAGAGAACTCCAGATGGACAACTTGTGAAAGAGAAGATGGACCTGATGTTTGCATTGAGAAGAAAAGAGGTGGTGGAGTCAGAACCTGCAATATGTGACATGGTGGAATGTTGGCCTGCTCGTTTTACAGAAGATCAAGTAAGTTCATGATTAAAATAATAAGTCCACAAAAAGGTTAAAAACAAAACAAATGGACTTTATTTGTAACTGAAGACATTTTGCTTCTCATCCTTTCTCAAGCTTTCTCAATTCAAAGAAACAATTGTGGGATTGAAGTTATAAAGCTGTGGTATTTTTAAGCTTGCATAATACAGGTAGTCCCCGACTTCCGAGCGAGTTCCGTTCCTGCGAGGTGCTCGTAACACGAAAATTCGTATGTTGGAACACGAAGCACATGTTCTCGTAAGTCCGGATTTTCGCTCGTAAGTTGGAACATTTATGCTAGCGCTACTACGAACACTCGTTTTTCATCAAAAACGTTCATATTAGTTCATAAACATGGTCGGAAACGTGTTTCCAAATGGTTAGCTAACACACATCTAAAAACACATAAAAATGCTGTATTTTTTTAATGTTCTTTACAAATTTACTGTTCGTTCGGCAGCTCGTAAGTCCGGAACCTCGTATGTAAGAGCGCTCATAAGACGGGGACTACCTGTAATATTTTTTCATGCGTCTGTCTTTCCAATAGGAAGCTGCCATTATAGGACCCAAATATATTTGTTACCCATCCAGACTGTCAGCACAAACTGTCATTGTACCTTGTAGGATATGAGAGTTGCTGTCTACAGCTACCTCTATCTTTTAGGTAAGGGAAATTGTATTGTGAGCAGGTAATTATTGCAAAATTAACCCCAACAGCCTGATGCAGGACTCAGATTTCAGATTATCCTGAAGGGGTGTATTATGCAGTAATGCCCTGCTCACTGTGCACTATCCTGCTTATTAAAAGGTTACTTGCCAACTAAAATCCATAATTTGACACAAAATATGAATAGTCTTTTCTATAACAATGGTGTGCTACACAGAAGTAACGGACGTTAGAATGCTGAAATTTACAAATCATAATTGAATAACAAAGCTATTGAATAATACAGTATAGATTGTTGTGGAAGCCATCAGAGCTTAAAGTGTCAACTTGGATTCACAGAGGTCAC